>JAPMOQ010021343.1:259612-288241 GCA_026543055.1 Argiope trifasciata | reverse complement strand
ATGAATGAGACCTATTACGAATGAGAGCTATTATGAATGAGACCTATAACGAATGAGAGTATAATGAGAGTTATAACAAATGAGAGCTATTGCGAATGAGAGCAATAACGAATGAGAGCATACTGAGAGCTATTATGAATGAGACTTATTACGAATGAGAGCTATAACGAATGAGAGCTATAACAAATGAGAGTATAATGAGAGTTATAACAAATGAGAACTATTGCGAATGAGAGCAATAACGAATGAGAGCATACTGAGAGCTATTACGAATGAGAGCATACTGAGAGCTATTACGAATGAGAGCTACTATGAATGAGAGCATAATGAGAGCTATTATGAACGAGAGCATACTAAAGAGTATCTGAAATAAAAGTACTAGTTAAAATATTTGAAAGTGTAGGTACATCTAAAAACACTTTTAAATGAAACATTAAGTGCTTGTGAAATAAATGTTTTTAAAAAAATTAAGATAATATTTTGAAACTAATCACTTTTTTTTCAACAGAAGAGCAAACAAATTTAGAAAAATAAAAACAAAGGTGTAAAAATATATTTTAATGAAAACAACTATTTTAACATTTTTCTAGGAATTGCAAAGATAATCTCTAGTCGTCACAAACAAATCGTGTCAATAAATGTCAACTATAAAATAATCCAAAATGATGTTTCCTCTGATTACTATCGTTCAAATAGGAAGAACAACATCTTCATGGGAGTGGTAACGACTTTTCTGATCAGCCTGAATCTGTACTTCGTGACAAATTTTGTGATGGAAACCCTCCCGATGACGTGGCTAGTCTTCATTTGCTTCGGCGTTTTCTTGGTCTTTTACACCGTCGTTCTTGGATTCCTGGTAAGATGAAATCATTTTTTATTACTTAAAAAGCATAGATAACAATAGGATTACAATCATGTAAATTTATCATTTTAATATTCTTAAAGAATTTCCATCCATAAATTTTCCCTTCCTCCCCCCCCCCTCCAAAAAAAGAAGCGTTCTGAAATATGGTTTGCAAATTTACTATTCTAATATATTTAAAAATACACTGCCTACTATATTTAACACATTTATTTAAAAAACACATATAACATTGGAGTTACAATCATGTAAATTTATTATTTTAATATTCTTAAAGAATTTCCATAAATTGTGAAAAATGACTCCCCCTCCAAAAAAAAAACCTTCTGAAATATGATTGGCCAATTCACTATTCTAATAGATATATTGCCTATAGATATATTGCCTACATTTTCAGCTTTTATATTTTTTTATCATCACCATTCTGTTATTGTAGAAACATATGGTTTCATTTTCATTTTTTTGCATACTTAATTTTGAAATAAGTAAGAAATTAGATTTTTGAATGAATCTCCACGCTTTAGATTTCCCTAAAACAAAAAATATAATTTTCGGAATTATATCTATAAATTTTTAAAATTCAAAAATAGGATGATCACAGATGAATTAAATTTGGTACTTTTTCGGTTAGCTGATCACACACGAAAGACAAAAGACTGCCAAATAATTTTGATCTGCGCCAAAAAAAAAAAAAAAATCGTCGCCAAGACCTGCGGCAAGTTGCATTAAAACCTAACGCTGAGACTTTTTTTAATTTTTTTTTTTTTTGAGATGGTTAATAGAATGAGGAAAACAAAGTATGGAATTTGAAAACCTTTTTTTTTTCGACCAATTGAAACTAAATATATAACAATATTAATAACAAGATCACATACCTAATTAATCATGTGCTTTTTAGCTATCGCTATTATATGTAAGTGAATACTTAGATTCAAAGATGGTGAACCCATCAAGAGATTTTCAAAGTTTTATCCAGAGCTGTATTTTACATGCCAAAATTATAAGCCAAATTTTATCTGTTTAGATCTTTTATATTTCGCAGTCAGCGTTTGCTCTCATATTCGGACGGAGAGACAGACAAATGACCTACCAGAATGGATTTCATTCACATTTCGAAAGAAAATTACAAATTTGGTGTAAAAGCCACATAACAAGTTTCATCCGCCTACCTCAGAACATGTTATCGAATTAGCAGACAGAACGACAAACAGGCATAAATCAAGAAAATTGTTTTTCGAAATCAGGGAGGTCTGAAACATGGAGACTCCAAAAAATATCTTCACGTCAGTTTTTTTTTTTTTTTTACAAAACTACTTTCTTTTCACACTTCGTAAAAATGAATATTTTAATATATATGAAGTAAAAGAGAATATTTAAATTTTTCAAAAGCAATTTAAAAAAAAAACCTATATGAGAAAGAAAAAAATATATATTAAATTTTGAATTAATAATACCTTTATTTGAAGAAGTACTAATTAATTTATAAAAAGTATATTTAATTTTTTGAAAAAACAAGTTTATATAAGAAAGTAAAAAAAAAAACATTAAAAAAAATTCTTTTTTTTTAAGTACCTGTAGTTGAAGAATAACCTTGATTTACAATCTTGGATTTTCATTCTCGTATTCTAAGTCAGTCGAGCTAAAAATAAAAAATAGCATCAATAAAAAATTGAAAATATTAACAATTGAAAATAATGCATTTTCACCTCATAAAAAAATCAACAAATTTTCTATAATATGATTGCACTCGGTCATTCCAGCTCGAAACTTAATATGAAACATTTCGTATGAAAATTTAATGAAATCTATTATAAGGTTTAAAGTGCGTTCTTTTGTTAGATAATAATATTGTAACAATGTTACGTTATATATATAATCACGCAGATCGAACTCAAGAAGACCCAGGAAGTAGAGTTAAATCAATTTACTAACTCAACTCTGAACCATGTGACTGAGAAATCTTCAGCTTTTAAACAAGTAGGGACAGTTCCAGAATACCTTTCTAGAAACACTGAGAAAAGTCCAGATCACTTATCTGGTAAATGGAAGGAAGGTCCAGAATATTCTGAAACACGAAATAAAGGAACAACAAATTTTAAGTCTACTGGGATTCGAACATATGATCTCCTGACTATGAGTCCAGCGCCATGACCATTCAGCTATGCAGACTTGGCAATCTTTCTTTCAATGCAGCAATATATATATTTACCAATTTTTGAAATAAATTTCAAATTTATAAAAAGCAATCGCAACATCCACAAAAGAGCATAAGCCTCAGATTCAAAAAAAAAAAAAATCAGTATGAAAAGAAAGTTTATCCATGGAGATTTAAATCTCTCCTTAATGGTGTGACTTAACAGTTTGGAGAGAAGGCAGGAGAAATATCTTTCTCACTCTGTCCCTGTAAAATAAGATTTCAAATTTTATTCTTGCTGAAGTCAACCTTCAAGACTGTAGTCTTCAAACGTCTCTGAAACATACAGAAATCCTGCTGTTTTCAACATACGAATGTGACTTCTCAAATGTCTTACAGAAAAGTCACACTCACAAAAAAAATTATTTCATGAATTGTTTTAGATACTAAATTAAATGATTATCAATCATGTAATAATTTTCTAAATTGTTCTAACAACTGTTCTACTTAACTTTTATTTTCTTTTGCAGACCCTCTGCCTATTAGTTGTCTTGGGTTGCAACAGGCTGACAAAATTACCAGTAAGTAATAGTTTTGGGACACTGGCTGCCTTTTGGCAGACAGTATTATATACATATATTTAGAATAAATATGTATATAAGTGTAAGCAGGAATACCACAATTATATTTCACATTTCACATATGCATCATATTTTCATCTATTTCATCAGAAGATTAAGTTAGATGAAGACATTACTGAAATCTATAATAACAATGATTAAGAAGATTGGCAATATGACTTCTTGCATACAGCTGACCACCCCGCCACCACTGAACGTAGCACTGACAGAATTTGTTGTGGTTGACTGCTGAATAAGTATTGTCCAACCTTACAAGTACCGAACAATCAAACTATCATTCCTTTCGAAGTAGTTAAAAACTGTCTTTCTTCACACCTGCACGCTCTCAAACAGTACGAATAAAACTGTCAAACTGTCTCAAACAGTACGAAATAAACTGAATAAGATGACCTGGTACCATCAGTACTGTACTTAAATCATTATTTACAATCTTCAGGTTTTTTCTTGACTCTGAAATCTCCATACATTCCATTAAATAGTGGTAAACCGTACCCATTTCTCCACAAATGCATTTATTTTCCTGCGTTCTTCCAAATCTTTGGAAATATGCAGGAAATCTTCCCTGTTCAGATATTATTTGGATTATAAGTAGATAGTATTTTCTTATTTTAATTTCCGGATAAGGAATAAAGCCGAAAGTGACTCTTCCTTTTTTGGATATATGCCATCTGTCAAACCATTGTAGTTTTATTTCTTCCACTTGATTTGGGGACAATCATATCAATATTCTCTTCCTGTGTTGTCAATATGACTATAGAGAATATCAATAATATTTGAAAATTTAAATTACATACGTCAAATATTTGTAGTAGATCTTATAATTGTATAAGAAAAGCATACAACTGCTCCCATTTATAACAAATTTAAAATTTTATGTGTTAATTAAAGGTTTTTAGATTCATTTTATAAATTTTTCCTAATGGATAAGAATGGCATTTTTAACTGCTGCATTTTTTTAACTAATAGTTACAATAAACAAATAATCTTCTAAATTACAAACTTCTTATTTAAAAAAATTCATTATAAAATTATTTTTCAGTATTTAAATATTTAATAAACAATTATTTCGAATGAATTCTTAAAAAGCTGGTCTTGTTAAAATGGCTCCAATTTGGCCTTTTCATTTCTTTTTAATAAAGAAAGAGCTTGAATCCGAACGTATAAATAATAATTATTAATAACATATAAATAATAATAACTTCATAAAATATTCTCATCAAACTAAAATTATTACGTTGGTGCAAAAATAATTACGCTTTTTTTTCCGCCTCCAAATTAAAGTTCTTTTCTAGAAACATATAATGAGATTTATCAACGTTGAACTTTAGAATGTGTTCCGATAACATTTTGTTCTATTTTCAGTTGATTTATTATTCCATTGTGCTCATCAAACAAAACAAAAAAATTTAGTATTATTTCACAATATCATTATCATTGTAATTTTTACCAATCAGAAACGTTTTTTAAATCATAAATAAACGATAATTTAATAGCAGATTTTATGGATAGATATGACATCTATTTTCAATTTAAATTTTTACGCCTCTAAAGCTTCACAGTATGATTCTTAAAATGAGTTACAAATTAAGGTATGTGTTTTTTATGATTTCTATATTTTTTTAATTGCAAATATAAAGTCAACGAAAATCAAAAATAATTTTGTAATTTTTATTCATTGTAATTTTTTTATTTTTAATTTTAATTGTAATTTTTAATAATTTTTCTTTGAAGAGTTAAATTTTCCTATTTGGATTATGTGTATTTTTCGCAGCTGCACTAGGGTCTTTTCAATTAATATTATGGTAAATAATCCCTCTTTCATCATCATTTATCGTTCATTTTAAAAATGAATAGTTTGCAATGTATTTAAGATTGCAAATTTCAATAAACTATGTTCATAGTTTATTGATTATTCTTACAATTCAAGGATTAGCTCAAGTATCTGATTTTCCATAACTCCCACTCTTTGCAAATGTTTACCGAGGGTTGAAAATAGGAGTTTTCTTTTATTTCTTACGAATTGTAACGATATTCGAATGGCAATCAAGATTATAGTCTAAACTTGAATAGGCTTTTTTTTAGTGAAAAATTAACCGAACCGAGAGAAACAAAAATTAATTTGATAAACTAGTTCTAACAAGGCAATCGTTAACCATAAGCACTATATGCTTTAAAGACCGCAGTAGCCTGGTTGGTAGAGCATCAGTCTCGTAACCGAAGGGTAACGAGTTCTATCATCATCTCGGCCAAAGACCGTTGTGCTGACTCATGGCAGTTAAATAGGTCGTCCCTGCAAAGTCCTCCAAGTTCCCATACCTCTGGGGGTACTGAATCAGGGATGAGTCGGTCTCTAATTTGGATCTAAATTCTGACTTGCAGATGGATGAATGAGTTCGACCACCCCTTAAAAAGGGTTGTGTCGTGTGTGTTCGAGCAAAGTCATACCTTCACCTTAACGGTGCTCATTAACAACGAAAGGTGCCCACTTCTGCCTTCATTCGAAAGAGCTCCGCTCATTCAGGCTTGGTATAGCCAAGTGGCATTAGACCCACCACTATAGACTTTTTCGCGTCCCTTAAAGATCGTTGAGTTTTCTTTCCTATACAATACGTAATGTTGTGGCTTTTTAGTTTAATTATGACAACGTCTCTGTTTAAAGCAACACTAGGGTTATTTTGGGATGAGTTTCGTAATTTTGAATCGCAGTCAGATGATGAAGATAATACCTGAGCTGGCAACCCCCTCTCTGAACTTCCACACAACACAGAATGTGGACGCTTGGATCCGATAGATTTAGCCAGCCCTGCACCTGCTTACATGACTACTCTTGAGGTGGAATTGGGTTTCTAATCTGAGGCCCTCTAGTTCCGAAGCCGAGACCTACCACCACACCCGTCATTTGACCCTGGTTCAAAATGTCATAGCCCATCCCAAAATAGCCCTAAAATTGCTTTACAATGGGACGTCAATATAACTAAACTAAACTACCAACATGCAATCGCGGCCCATATAATTGTCAATCAGTTTTTGTGCTGTAGTCATAAAAGAAATTAGAGAAGTAGAGAAAACGGTTTTTTGTTAACATGGAGGATTAAAAAAGAAGCGTCAGTAGGGGTTTCGAAATTATTGCTAACAATTTTGAATCATGACCACCGAAGAGAATGATCATGGTCGAATCATGACCACAGAAGAGAATGATCATGGTCGAATCATGACCACCGAAGAGAATGATAATGTTCGAATCATGATCACCGAAGAGAATGATCATGGTCGAATCATGACCACTCATCTCCGCAGCCAAGAATATGATGGGAAAAAGAGATCGAAAGAGCAAATTCAATTCGTTTCCGCAAATGAAAAGGGTAACTTCAAATTTTCGTGACTGACAATGAAATCGAAACTATAGAATTGCTTTAAGAACGTTTATGTTTCATTTTTGAATCTCGATTGGCGTGGTAATTCCTTACAAGAAAGAAACTAATTTTTTTGAGGTTTAATTAATATTTGTATGTATAGGTAAACAAAAAATGAGCATGCTTACTACCAAAATACATGCACACACACAATATATCTATAATTTTTTTTTCATGCATGTTAAAATCAATACCACACAAACAGTGATGCATAAAATTGTACGCTGTTTCCTTCAAAAGTAAGAATAGAATATAATTAACCTCAAATAAAATAAATCATTCAAAATCAATTAAGTTCCTGTTTGTGAAAATCGCACTCATTTTTGCACCAATTCAATATTTTAAAAATAAAAACATGACATAAAATAAAGAAAAGGGGTACTTTTCCATTACACTGGCGCAAATCTCGCCAAACAGACTTTTTAGCGACATCACACTGGCGCCATTTTGGCGATAAAATGGCCGAGACTTTCTTTAAAAATATAGTGGTAAAAGGTTACCGGCGGCGATATTCCGTTTGGCATTGGTTGCTTCATTATTGGCGATTTTTCGCCTCCTCCGGTATAATGGAAAAGTACCCATATTTCAATACCTTAGATGCATAAAAACTATTTTCTCACAACTCTAAAATTAAAAATATTAGCTTTTCAGTGATACCAATTCGATTCATGCGCAAAATTTTAAAATACATTCTTTAATTAAATTCCAAACATAATTTGCAGCAATGATTATTACAGTAACACCAAAATTCAAATCAGTATCATTACTTTATAAAGCTTTTCACTTACCTCCTTTTACTAAAATTAACATTATGTTTTGAAAATTTGCTTTACTTGATCATTAATTTTAAAGCAGAGTTTTTATTTCTTCTTTTATTAATATGATAATGCTTTTGATTTAATATGTTTCCTGCGAACTATGTAATGTAAAAATATTTATATATGGAATGCAGTGATTAGTGCAATCAAGCCAAATGATTCAAATTTATATTAACATGCAACAGTATTCTTGATTACAGATTCAAATTCCAAACATAGGCTTTTTTATTGTTATTATTAAAAGAAATATTTATATCCGTAATTTATCTATCTGGCTATAAAAATTTGAGTACCATTTTAAAACTATTTCATTTTATCACCTTTTAAATTTATGAATTTAGTTCTAATTCGAAATAAAACTAAATACAATCTAACTCAAATGTAGAATATTAAAAAAACCTGAATATCCTGATGTATTTATTTATCATCAATTTCCGGTGTTTTTATTTACATTATATACGATAATATTAATATCGTACATAGTGATATATACCACTAAATAAGTACGATAATGCTATAATAGTTTGATTCATTCGCTAGCCTATATTATTCCCAACCAAGTATAATTATCTTACCAAGATCTAATGTTTAAACAAGATATAGATATTTTCAAAATTATGATCAAAAACAACTGTAGTATTTTCCCAAAATTAATCAGTGTGCCATAAATATTATGTTATGAAATATTCTAATGTTTGCAATTAGTTGACTTTTGATAAGATATTTTCAACACAACCAGAAATTCACTAAATTATACAAATTAATGGATAATTACACAAATATTTCAAAATGAAAGCAAATATGAAAACATTAACTTTTAATATAAAAATTAATATTTAAATGACTGTTATATATAAATATCAAAAAAGTAACATACTTAAATCATTATGAATTTTTATTGAATAAGTGAAATTATTCAATTTTTTTTCTTCAGGTAATTGGAGTTTATCTAGAAGAACGCTATGAATTTACAGACTTTTCAAAACTCTTGGAATCTACCGAGACTCTAAATGAAGTGAAAATGGTACCCCAATAAAAGGATTTAAAAAATGTACAACACCAAAATAGTACCGAAAACAGATCTTTCGTGACAGATGAAAAAAGATTCATAAAGAACAGCAGATGGTATGAATTTATTAGAGCAAAATGAGCTTTTATGACTCAATTTTGTAAAAGCCTCTATACAAAAGCACTTTTAACACCTAATATTTTCTCCAAAATCAATTTAAAAAACATTAATAAGATTTTTTTTTAGTATTTAAAAAATATTTTTCTTTATAAAATTAACCAAAAATACAATTTTCATCAATTTATTCAAAACACTCCATTAAACTAACATTGTTCTATATTATTAATGGTAATACGGGAAATGTTTTTCAAGTCGCGTGTTGGCTTAAGAAAAACAAAATAAATTTCTAAAAAAAATTAGGAACTAAAACTATTATTGAAATTAAGATTTTTTTAATGTATTTATAATGCTATTATTTCAAGGAGCAATGCTATTCTAAGGATATTTTAATCAATATTTTCAAACGTGAAATTTCTAAATTTTAAGTAAGTAAAAAAAATATATTTAATGTTATTTAACAAAGTTTATATCAATGCCTTTCAGTATTGTCAATTATTTTATTATGAAGAAACCTGCATTTTAAAAAGTGCATCAGTATGATCATTTGAAGATCAAATATTTTTGCATATGTTTCTGCCATTTATGTAGTAATGCTTGTGTGAAAGCAAAATAATGGATAATATTCACCGCAACAAGAAAGGAATGTTGTTTTTTAAGTCATAATAATTCATGTGTTGGTTTGGGTAACAATATAAATACCTGACAATGTGACTGGCAAAAACATTTTTACAATTTCAGCATGAATTTCTATTTTTCATGCTCATAAAAGGGTGGTTTAATAAGAGCCTACTATATATGTGTTATGTGTGAGTGTCCTTTTACTCTGTGTATAAATGTAACTTATTTATATTTTATATTGCAAACTGCCAGAACAAAATAAAATTTTTAAAATATTATATTATTTATACTGTTTTAATTTCATTTCACAATTTTTTTTTTTTTTTTTTTGCTAACTATTACTTTTAAGCATGTTATTAAAATCTAATCTAAAATTAATTAAAAGTTTATTAAAGTTGTTCCAAATTATGCAGCCATTACTAGCTAAATATGAAGTACTGAAATATGAGAACATTTAACTTTGATGTATTGTATTGCAAGAAAATTTAATAGAACATTTAAGATCAAAATCAATATTTACCTAAAGATCAAAATATCACATTTACTAACCTTTTTTTAAATAATATGCTATACGAACATAAAGTAGTGCAATTGCACAAATCCATCTCAAAGGCAGTACATTTTATGAAACAAAGATGGCTTTCAATACTAATATAGACAGTATCATTATCCTCAAAAAAAAAAAAAAAAAAAAAAAGAATTTTTCTCTCACAGCCTTCATTTACTGATTTCAGAATTTCAAAAAATGGACAAAAAAATATTCTTTGGATCCACAAGACAGCCTTAATATCCAAAACAATACTAAAGATAACAAATCAAATATTACGATTCTCTATATAAGCAACTTATTTTTTTGCTTTTCACACCATGCCAAGATACTTCAACCTCAGCCAACTTAAATGTGTCACAGAGCAGTAGGTATGTATTATTAGTCGATTCATAATTCAAACAGACTACTGTCATCAGGCTTAAATTCCCAATAATATGAAAGGAAAAAATGCTAAATAATCTAAAGCTATTTTGTTATTGCTACCCTATAATCATATTAATAACATATTTAAGAATACAAAGCTATGGGGAAGGGCATTGCATTTCAAAAATTAACCTGCTCAAAGAACTTATTAAAGTATTAATTTTTGACACACACACATATTATATATATATTATATATAAAATCCCAAAAGCATTAAAATAATTAAAACCCATTTCCTGAGTCAACAAAAATATAAATCATCTTAAATTGCTTTGTTTGTGTTTTTTGCTATTTAAATTGTTACGACTCTTTTACCTTAACTTTCGGGTCACGAGGGGTCAGTACTTTTGAACATTGTCCGAGGCCTCTCACAGAAAAAATCCCTTATTTTGAATCCTTGCCTGGCAGTGACAATTGAAGTTTTCAGGCCAATTCTTTTTCTTTTGGTTGTAGTTTTGATTCGGTTGTGTTCCTTTTTGTTAGGCTTATTTATTTAATTAATATATATGTATATATATACAAAATTAAATATTTAGAATGCAAAATTCATTTATTATTTTGAAGAAAAATGTGCAAGGGAAAAGAAAGAAGACATTTAATATATACAACTTTACATATACATAGCTGAGATTTTCTATTAAAAATCAACTGCATTATCAAAATTGGTGAACTTTCTGATCATTCAATCGTCTACAGGAATTATTCAAGAAAATTATCAATTTATAATATCTAAAGACATTCTTCAAAGACAGATATAGTGCTTTACTAGAAAGCAAAGGAATAGAATTTTACCATGAGAATAATCAAACAAGCCCAAGCACTACTTTGTAAAAGAGTACAACACTTGTTTATAAGCATAAAAATGAAAAGATTAGCCTGCAGTAGTGCAAACAATACCAATTTCAGCTAAATATATATGGACTAAAATAAATACTGTAATAATCAAAATGGTGAACAATTTGCTTATTTTATGCTCAAATTATTTTATTCCCATTAGTTACTTTTGGCCTGCAATTCTTATTACCTACATCCTAATGATTCCATGTCTCATGGATACAAATGATTTTGTGCATAAAATTTACATCTCTAGCATACTAACTTTATGTACCTAATAATAAAATTTCTAAATCCAAAAATTTCTTTTTTTTCCTACCCCAAATATACTGGAACAAGAGGTTACCCAGCTTCAGAAAAATGTCCTTTATTTTAATAAACTTAATAAAGAATATAGAAAACAAAATTAGAAAAGAAAATGAAATATCTAATAAGAGACAAAGCAAACTTAATTTTTTCTTTATGACAAATAGTTTTATTCTTTTTCAAAAATACTTTCAAATGGCAATAAAAAATATATAAACATTTTTTTTTCTGTGGACACTAAATAAATTTCATTAAGATTTGATTCAATATAAAAATAAAATCTTTTATAAAAGAATATCACAAACAAATCTCATCACAACTTTTCAATTATAAAATTATCAACACATTTCAAAGTAGTAAAAAATATATAATTATTTTTAAATTGCAACCAATTTTTTAAATACCTTACCATAAAAGTAGAATACACAAATTCCTCAAAATGATTGATGTATTTCAGAAAAAATCTGATCAAAATTTACAACAAAAGGTAAAAGAGACCTGAAAACGCAGATTTTCCCTACCATATTCAAAAGGCTACAATTCACTTGTTTGGCTAATTAAAGGCTTTGTGTTAATAAATTTGATATAAAATACATGTTAATAACTGTTATTAAAATTTAAACATCATTATAAACATTATTTTCAAGGTATACAATAACAACCCTTTAAATTCAAAATTTTACCTAACTTTCCTAAGGCATATTTTAAAAAGAGAATCATTTATTGAAGAAATATTCATAAAACAAAACCTCAAGTTTCCATAAGATTTGAAAGGGGAAAAAACTCTCATAGAAAATAATTAAAATTTTAGAATGATTATAGAAACCCAATAAATCTACAAAATTTTGTTTTATTACTATTATAGAATTAATCGATTGAATAGTTGGTTATGTTTTCATTTTGAAATCTTAGAAAGTTTACTGAATATTTACTAAAAAAACTTTTAAAAAAAGAACTAGTTAAAGAAATGAATTTCAGAAAATTATTAAAAATTAGTTAATAAGAAAGATGTTGACAAATCGCACCACTGCATTGGACGGATGAAAATTCATTAACCATTAGTAAGAATTATTTTCTGTCAATACTTTTTTTTAGTTAATTATAAATGATTTTAAAAGCTATGGACAAAGCACATATAAAGCTTTAGACAAAAAAAAATTGCAAAGAAAAAAAATGTAATGAAACACAAAGCAATTTTAAAAAAATTGCACAGGCTTATTTCTAAGACAAAACAGATTGGAGTGATTATATACACAGTGCTGTGATAATATACACACTGAAAGACATGCAGGGTCATGCAACACTAAAATTTCATTTTTCAGTCAAAGCTAATAAAAAAAAATATCACTGCATTTCAGTGCTTTTATATAGCACAGGATTTGAAGGAGAGTCTATAAAATCTGTAGATTTGTACATTTCAGTCCTTGATTCAGTCAATCCCTGGTCTAAATCATATGGCTCCACAACGTAGGATCCAATAAACTGCAAAAGAAAAGATATATTGAAATTTGAAAAAGAACTTTGATAAAAAATTAAAAGTTGAATAAAAAAGTAAGATATGAGGGTACTTTTCCATTATACCAAAGCAGGCGAAAAATCGCCAATAATGATGCAACCCACGCCAAACGGAATATCGCCGATGGTAACCTTTTGCCGCTACATTTTTAAAGAAAGTCGCGGACATTTTGTCACCTGCACCAAAACGGCGACTGTGTGCTATCGCCAAAAAGTCTGCTTGGCGAGATTTCCGTCAGTGTAATGGGAAAGTACCAAAATGAGCAATGATTATGTTATCAGTTAAAATTCTTTATACTTACAGGTATACCAGCAACTCTTTGGAATCCTAGGACATATAGAAAACAGAAAACCTAAGTGTGGAAAAAAAAAATGAATGAAATAACAAGTCAGGCAAAGAGTTTTAGAAACTTTGAGAGCCCTAAAAAAAGTAAAATTGAAAGGAGTAAAATTTAGTTTCAAATAGTTATGCTGGCATTAAAAATGAAATGGCTATAATCATTTTAGATTAATATAATCACCTTATATTAAAATATTTTGACAAAAAAAATACATTCCAAAATTACTTAAGACTTTGTTGATTGTTTGACAACAAATGAACTCAAACCATAATATTAATGTTTCTAATTTGTTTGAGCAATTAAAAAAAATGTGTAGTTTTTAAACTACAATTTAAAACAAGTTGCCATTTCACGATAATTTAATAGTAAAAGTTATTGAAAAAGTTATCGAAAATTTTCCCCAAAATATTAAAAATCAAAATTTTATAACTGACATTATTTACAAAACACTGTAAAAAATGTCAATCAGCTGATCAAAAAGTAGTCAATTAGATTTATCTTGCAAGAATTATAAATTTTACAACAAATAAAACGTAAAAATAATGAGATTATGATTCTAACATAGGTTCATTCTTCATGATAAGAATCTGCAAATCTGTCATAAAGTGGTTATCAGATGTATATCTGCTGAGTGAAACAGCAATAACAAAGCGAGGAATTTATTCCTTCAGACAGAAATTGAAAAATTATAAAATTTTGCAAGATAAAAATTTTAGTAAATTTATCTTTTTCAATAATATTTTCAGCTCAAAACAGAAAACACATAGGAGTGAAAGTGAAAGTATGTTACCTAGTATTGTTTTTTAAGGACGAAATACCCCCCCCCCCCTCTTCTATAAAAGTATAAATATAATTGATAACTCCCAACCAAATAAAACAGTTGTTATAAGAAAATTGTTGTAATAGATTGTTTCAAGGATAACAATCTATATCTTGAACGAAATTAAATATAATTTTTAATAATATTGTTTTGAAAAAAATGAAGCACATATTTCAACCAACAAGTTATTATTTTTATGTGTTAAAATTAATAAATAATTATAAAAATTTATAATAACCTATTTTTATGTCATAAACTATATATAAATACTGTTTATAAATGGCAATTTGATTCATCAATATATCGATTTATATTTGCCTATATATTTCAATAAAAATCATCACAAATATATTTTACTGCTTTAAAAAATCACCTTCTAAACCTTTTTCCTCCATGTGCCTTAGTTTTTATAAAGATTTTATAATGCATTAAATACTTTCAAATGGTATACTATTCACTTCCCAGACTTAAGATCAACTTTGAAAGTTAAATTGTTAATTTTGAAGGTAACAAACTCTAAATGCATTGCATTATATTATGTTTTAAAAGCATTTTTACCCATGTTTACGAATAAAGTATTTCTAGAGCTCAATATTAAACTGTTGAAATAAATTTCAATTTTCATAATTAAAACATCACAGACCAGAATATCCTATAAAAGAAGATAAATATTCCTCTAGAAACATTTGAATTCACATGAGTTGAAAATTTAACAAAATATTTAGCATCATCAGAATCGAGGATACTTGGTGTTTCTATATTATGTATTAAAAAAAAAAAGTTTATAAATATGCCTCTAATTTTTGTATTTAAAAATTCTGAATGAAAGTACATACTATCATAGCAATCTACAGTAAAAAACACTACTAGATACTAACGAAAATAAAGCATGTGTGAAAAATATACTCACCAAATATGAAATAAAACACACATAAAACAATATGTATAATGCTAGGGCAAGATATACAGCCCAATGATCTGGAAGATTCTCCTTAGCAGTCTGTCCCACAAAGTATATATTGATCCCAAAGACAGTGAAGCCTAATAATGTGATGATAATCTTGTTGGTGCTGCAGAAAAACAAAAGGCAATTACAATCATTTAAGCACTTTCACAAGTCAACTAACAACAGAATGAAAAAGTAGAAGCAGAAATATTTTATAACAAGTAATAGTAATTAAAAGCATTAAAAAAGTATGTCAAGATTTGTATCTTTTGGTATAATTTCTCAAATCAAGTATTATGATACACCAATTGAGCAATATGCATACTTGAAATAAATATTTTTTTTATATAAAAAAAAATTTGAAAAAGACTAAAAAAGTACATTTCAGATTTTTATAACCAATATTAACTCTAAAATAAAAAATAAAAAATTAGTTCTAGTTATTTAAAAAACATAGGATTAAGTCAAGCAGAATGGAAAAAAAAAATTAAATTTGATTTTTATAGAGAAATTATTCACAAAATGTAAACACAATGCATATGAAACAAATGCCATCATAAATTATGGATAATTCAAACATAATACCAGATTTTACAATATATGATTTAAATTATTAAAACATATCACACAGTTTTTACATTTTTTTTATGAATACAAAATTATATATTAAGCAGTTTTACAACCTTCTTTAATTACATCATTGCAAATACGATAAGTGTACACAGTTCACAATAAAAGACAAAAATTAAATGCCAAATGGCAATGAGTGTTTAATTAAGATTCAGAAATCCTTAAAAATTAAAATAAACATCATGAAAAATTGCAAGAGTATATGTTTTAAAATTAATAACAAAAATTTATAATAACCTATTTTTAAGTCATAAGCTACACATAAATACTGTTTATAAATGACAATTTATTTCATCAATATATCAATTTATATTTGTCTATATATTTCAATGAAAATCATCAGAAATGAATTATACTGTTTTTTTTTTTTTAAATCTTTTGAACCCTTTTTTAAATCCCCCAGGTAATTTATAAAGATTTTATAATGCATTAAATACTTTCATATAATATACTCTTACTTCTCAGGCTTAAAAATTAAAAAAAAAAAAAACAAGTAATAACTTGAAGGAAAAAAGCATTATTTTGTTTCTTGATAAAAATCCTAATTTTTCAGAAAAGATTTGAACTTCAGTCTAGCCCATTAAATATAGATTGCCTAAGGCAGTCCATTTTGACTGCTTTTCAATTTCAGCTAGAAAAACAATTGTGTGTATAATGACACAACTTCTTAAAATTTTGTGACTTTTTGTACTACATATAAATGCATTTATTAATCATTGTAGTTGCCCCCCCCTTTCATTTCAGTATATATATATATATTTGTGTGTGTTATATCTGTATTGCCTAAAAGCAGTCATTTTGACTTCTTGGAAAATTTTAAATAATCAAATTACTCTTATTATTGAATTGAGTAAATCTCCTATATGATATCGGAACCAATCTGATTATATGAAATCAGATTGGCTCCGATTGCATATAACAGTTTATATATTTTTTTGATTACCGTCACTCATTCATTACTTGTCATTCGAATCTTTATGTCATCAGAAAATGAGTACTCACAAACATCAAATACAACGTATGCAAACAAACTAAAATTTTGTCAAGTGAGACTTTGCAATAAAAACAAATAATATATGTGAAAAATGTCAAAAGTATGTTTGCAGAAGATGTATACATAAAAAGATTTCAACTTACATTTGCACAAATAATGAATAAATTATTTTTTGTTCCAAATGAAGCAAATTATTTTTTTGTTAATACTTACTAATAACTTGCTCTATGACTGTAAATAGTATAAGAAATATTAAAAATTAATTTTAAACAAATTTCTTTACACATTAATTATTTTTTCACAATGCAGTCATTTTAACTGCTTTGGGGCAATATAGGTATACACTATCTTTCTAGTGTTAAATCTAGATTAATTATAGATATTTCCACAAACAATTCACTTTTATAGTTTTCAAATATATTTTAATGAAAAGCTACATACATTCCATTCTGAAAGTCTCCCATCACGCCTTTTGATGAAGTGAATATTAATGTAGGAAAGAGAGCAAATGGTAATTGCAACGACATGAGAGCATTCAAATAATCATTCATTTGTGTAAGATTCTGAATGTCACTGTAAATTGTAATGAAGAGGGTAGGTGCAATAGCAATACAACGAGTCAGCAACACCCGCTTCCATCGAGCCCACTTAAGATTCAGGAATCCCTAGAAATTGAAACATTTTTTTAATTTAAAAGATTCATAAATACTTTATATATTTAGAAATTTTCTATGACTAAATATTTTTTTAAAAAATTTTCAAAATTGATCCCCGAAGAAAAAGAATTTATTTAAATTTCCAAATATATTCTTCATTTTATTTGAGATATTTTCTTTATTCATAAAAAAACAAAAAGGCATTTGAAATGCTTGAAAGTATTGAGATACATTTTATCTTTTTTTAAAAATTAAATACTAGTACATGCATTTGTATTATTCCCGTTTTACATTACACCAGTATTTGTATTTATGCAGATAAAATACAAAAATTTTATAATGGACAGCATTAGGCTAACATTTCAGAGCAAAAGATTAAATTGCAATTAGGTACAGAAATTGTGAAAGGGTTTTCCTCCTTACTTTTCTGTATGTATTAATAAATTTCAACTTTTTCATAATTGATAAAATGTGAAAAAGTTGTAATTTATTAATATATTTTGGGTTAAGTTTTCGCAAAATATTTTTACTGTTTTATGTTTGAAAAGGATAAAGCAATGTGTTTTTTGCTGATGAATAATGACATACGAAATTTCTTAAACCACAACATTAAAGGATGCAATTTTATTCATGCAAGTTAATTTCTTAAAAATTAAGCCTATAGAAGAGTATGTAAAAATTTGCATTGAGGTTCTTTCACTGAAACAAGAACTGTGGCATCAGAAGGCTGATTGAGCAAAAATCTCATTTTAAAGCTAAACATTCCTCATAATTTAAAATCTCTGGTGATATAAAACCAGATTCCAGAAACTTACCACATTTTCATGTCAAGCATTTAGAAGTTGTCTTAGGTAAAGCAAAAACAGATTGCTGTTATCTTTACTGCTAATAAAGAATAAGTTTTATTGCTGTTCTACAGGATAGACCATCAAAACAGTAACAAATTCTGGAGAAAGGGAATATGGAAACTTTAATTAAAAATTAAGAGAAATCCTTGCTTTTTCCCATTATAAATTCCCAAGATATTATTGCAACAAAAATAATTTTCAGACATTTAAAAAAAATTTTAGAAGTTATTTTAATGTTATCAATTTATTATCATGTAAGGAGTTTTTGAATGTTCTTTTTTACTTTTTATCCTTCTTATATAATATTTAACACATTTCATGGTTCATTGGAATACCAACCATTTTGAATGTTCGGCCAAATATTTAATTTTCTTCTATTGTTACAAGGTGAAAGAGAAAACTTGTGTCGATAAAATTAATATGCAAAACCAAAAACGTGAAGAATTAAATGAATTAATTGGTGAGCTATTATTTTTAATGACATTGCTTTGATTTCACTTCATTATCCATAATGAGCAAATGTCTGCATACATTAATGCAGATGAGGTTGAGACCTGTATCAATTATTAGATTTTTGTAATGAGTAAATAATCAGATATAGTAATGGATATAAACATCTCCTTATAAGTTCTCTTTCCTTTGTCTTATGAAAATGAGACCACACATCTGTTTCTTACATGGAAACGATCTCCCATTTTCATAATTAAAAGGGAATTCAAT
This sequence comes from Argiope trifasciata, assembly GCA_026543055.1. Lineage (NCBI taxonomy): Eukaryota > Metazoa > Arthropoda > Arachnida > Araneae > Araneidae > Argiope > Argiope trifasciata. The sequence goes on along the minus strand of JAPMOQ010021343.1, from coordinate 269,043 downwards.
TCTTTTTCAATTTTCTTTCTCCCCTTCCCTCTTTTTCTTTTTAAAATTTAAAAAGCTGAAATAGGTAGTGTACCTTGTTGAGACATACAAAATAAGTCATTAATTTTCAAGAGAAAAATATACATTTACTTTAACTTAAATATACAATGAAAGAAATCAAATAACAGTAAAAGAACAAATACATACACACCTCCATAACAAACTGGCCAGAATAGGTACCAGTCATTGTAGAACTCTGACCAGCTGCAAGAATTCCTATGGCCCAAATATACAGAGGAATGTTGCCATATTCACAGCCTAAAAATACACCCTGGAGAAAACAAGTTTTAAAATTTAATTATACAAGTGAAAATGGTTTTACAGACTGAATTAAAAACATTAATACATTGAATTTTTTTTTAAAAAAAGACTTTAAAATTTTCATTTCACAGAGTTTTTAAAACATGCATATCAAATTTTAAATCTAAATTATAAGAATACTTTTTATAATAAAAAGAATAAACTTACAGCTCTAAAGATATCTACTTGAAGTGTTGTGTTGTCATTCTAAAAAAGGAGAAAGTGAAATAAAAATTAATATTAATATTGTTGCATAATTACTTAAAAGAAAAACAAGTTCATAAAACTTGTTTAAAAAAACACAAAGTAACTTACTGGAAATACATCAGAATAAGTACTGTTTTTTGACATGCATAGGTCATACTGAAAGAAAATAATTTTACATGAAACATCTCATACATAATAAAGTTTATAAAATACAGAATTGTATGTTAATATATGAATGTGTCTTTAGAAATTAAAATTTGAAAAAGTAAAGAGATCACTATTTAGCATTACCAAACTTAAAATTACATTTAGAAATCAATTTAAAATTTTAGCAATAAAAGAAGGATTTTAATAATTTATATTTAAATCCAGTATTTTTTAATTTACTTGTATAGAATGGAAGGATATTTTCAAAATGAGGAATCGTTTAAATTCTATAGGAAAGAAAACGATTATCCAAAGATGCAATAAACTTTTCATCATGATTGCAATCACAATGAGATTCATTTTTTATGAAAATATTGAAATTCAATTTTCAGTTCTTATCTTATTAAAAGTTATCTTTAATTCTTCAGATTCAACATCTCTTCATACAATAATTACATTTAAACATCATGTTTTCCATTTTTATTGTTGGAGTCACTGTTACCTATCCTATATTCGAAATATTTGCAAGATAGCACATAAACAAGGAAGGTGTCTAGAAAAGCACACAGAACATTTCAAATTCCTAATATTTCACTATGTTCATGTTCTTTAAAAGTTCTTTTAAAGAGCAAATCATATTTCAAAATTAGCTGTCGTGAGAAAAAAATTAACTCCGCAGAACTTAAAAAGAATCCATAAATATTGCATATTTAAGCCAGTTTCTTTAAAGCTTGCTACATTAACCTGAAAAAAACATTACTAAATATACAGCCAAGCAGATTGTACACAACTTTATTCAAACACTTTCGCAACCAATAAAAATTCTACAGATAATTTTAATTTTTTAAAACTGAGAAACATAGATAACACTTGATACGCATAATACTCACTACATATGCATTGGTTTTTCCAAACAGTCCCTTTGCAAACACGGCAACAACAAAGATATTTATGACGAGAGATACAAGAAGTGCAACACCAGACTCAATAAAAAAGTAAAAATTTGCTTCTTTCACTTTGTTTTTATTTGTTCGATCAACTTCTCTTGACTAAAAGAGAAAAACAATTAGGTTAATGCAAATTTTTTAAAAACACAATAAAATATTTATACTATAAATATTTAGGATTTTTAACAAAATATTATAAATAAAGATTTAAAATAATAATTTAAATGTTTCATATGAACAATTTAAATATAAAACAATGTTATTAGATTTGCACACATTACAAATTAGTTCATTCACAGCATGAACATACAGATGATCTTTTAAATTTCAATAACCTTGCATGTCTAATGATGAGTTATAATTGGGAATATATTTTGAATAGATATTTATTATAAATAGGAAGAGGTTCATTTAAAATTGCTCCACTATTCCTTAAATGCAAACTTTTTGGTAAGTTAAAAGAACCACTCGGCATGTAAATCCAAGATCAATAGATATACTTTCTACAGTCTATACTGTCCTTTGAAAAATAATTATGTTAAAACATATTCAAATGATATATTTTAACAAATATAAAATAAAAGAAGTTATAACAAGAATTCAGAATTATAAAGTCAACAAGGGAGTTCTATAAGTATAAAAATTCAGTTAAATATTAAATTTAAAATATAATGGAAAAAAAGTTTAAAATTTATGTTTATTTTGTTGTCAAATTTAGCTTGCAGCTCCATTTTTCTCACCAACAGATAATATTTAAAAAATTGTCTGAATATAAATTTTGCCTTTTCTAAATATTGTTTGTACATTTGGAATAGCACTATATGCTTGGACTAGTCATTTCTCTATAATTGTGTTTTTAATTTTGCTCAACTTGTTTAATGTCACCGAAAGGCAAAGATTTGGTTTACATAATCTGGCAATAGATTTATTAGTTTAAAACTCACCCAAATATTCATGTAAAGTGAAAAATTTATGCATTTAAAGAGTATTTCATAATCATTAAGAAACATTTGGAATCAATAAAATTTAAATAAGTAATAAAAAACAAAAGTATATTTTTAAATTAAAATATCAGTTCTTAGAACACAGGATTTGAACACTGGACAATCAGATTAATATTCTAATAACAAAGTGAAACATAGCAATTACCAATAAAGTTTCTTTGCAAGACAGTATTTATCATGAATTTTTAATAATTTTTTGAAAGCACTAAAAATTTAATTTCTAATTTTAAAAAATTCTCATTAAATGACTACATAAAACCAGTATAAATTGAAATTCAATTTTTTGGCTAAAATTAATATTAAATCTTGCATAAAAATATGGTACTTTCCCATTATACAGGCGCAAATCTCGCCAAGTAGACTTTTAGGTGACAGCACACAATCACATTTTAGCACAGGCGATAAAATGGCCGCGACTTTCTTTAAAAATGTAGCGGCAAAAGGTTACCTGCGGCAATATTCTGTTTGGCGTTAATTGCATCATTATTCGACTTTTCGCCTGCGCCGGTATATTGGAAATGTAACAAATTTATATTTATATATATATATACACACACACAACACCAACCTTCACAAGAGCAGAATGAAGATATAAATTATGTGGCATAATGACAGCTCCAACAATTCCAACAGCTTGAGTGAGAGCTTGAGAATCGCAATGTGAACACCAAGGTATAACCAATCCTTCAATAACTTTATCTTGAGGAGGAAGAGCAGAAAAATACTGAAATATAAAAAAGATTCTTGAATCTATATTTTTAATCCAATTATTTGTACAGTCATATTAATATTTTATATTTTAATCTACTTAGTTTCTTTCAGTTAATTTCAAGTTTATATTATTATTCAACATTTTTAGTATATGTTTATATACAAAGCATCTGTTATTTGCTTATGATAGAATTAAGAAAAAAAAATCAAATTTCGGCTTCACTTATGCCATAAAATGTAGAGATGAACCTACTAATATGGTAGTTTTCGGGCAAACTTCAATGTCTAAAGCTATTCTATTATAACCAAGTACGAGAAACACATGAAAATTCTGAATTGTCTAAAAATGGAGCCTCCCAATAGAATAAATTAAAATTACCTTGGAGGAGGGAGACACAAGGAAAAACTTTATAACAATATTATACTGCAAGAAATAGACAAACTACATAACTAAACGCACAAACTCAAAAGCATTATGGATTCATTTAATAGATAAAAAATGTAATTAATCTTTTTTTTTTTCTTTTTTGGACAAAAAAATTTTTTTTAAAGGAAACAAATTTTTGCATCAATAATAGATTTGTAAGTTTTACATTAAAATTACCTTTTTATATATAAAACTGATATTTATAACACAATTGATATTGTTACTTAATGTTGGTTTTAATGCCAATAATATTCTAGGAGTTTTTATTTTAATTCTGAAAAATTTATTCCAAATTTAACATTATTGTAAAACTTACTTTAATTCTTTTAATCAAATCAGATATTCCTTTTCAGTAACTATAGCCATTAAATTGCACATGTAATTATCCAATGTAAAATTCCCATGTGATATGGGAATATTACATAGGAAGTTTTATCATTTAGTTGTTAATAATTTTAAAATGTGCAGTTTAACTGATACATTTATTTTAATACTCTGATGGCCTGGTAGAACCAATCTCCTTGTTCATTATCAAAACACATTTCTGAAGATTAGTCCAAATTACTAGGAAGAAAATCCACTTATAATCAGATTCTAATGGCATTATTCAATCTTTCATATTTTCATTAATATGACTTTTATATGAAATGAAAGGATTATTATTTCTGTGTATCCTGACTTGCAATAAATGAATCAGAATGCACATATATGCTCTCTACTGTCTTAAAAGAAAGTTAATTATCCTTAGGTTAATATAAGTAGACCATTGATGTTAATACTAAAATCACTGTAGTACCATTTCAATATTTTGATATTATTAAGTTAAAAAATAGACAATTAGTAGAAAAGAATAATGAATGATACTGTGCAATAAGACATTCGAAGCATTTTACTGTATTTGTTATAAAAACAGGATCTTCTGACATTCCCGCCCCCCATTAGAAAGAAAATTGGGGACTTTTCCATTATACAGGCATAAATCTCGCCAAGCAGACTTTTTGGCGACAGCAAACAGTCGCCATTTTGGCGCAGGTGACAAAATGGCAGCGACTTTCTTTAAAAATGTAGCAGCGAAAGGTTACCACCGGCGATACTTCGTTTGGCGTTGGTTGCATCAATTTTGGCGATTTTTCGCCTGCGCCGGTATAATGAAAAAGTACCGAAAATTGTGGACTACTATTTTACCAAGCAAATTTCTCCATAGTTATATAAACCATTACTGTTAGAAAAAAACTTGGCTAAGCCTAATGTAGGTGTTAAAAGTTTTGAATTTTGCTTTGAGAAGTTCTCGTATCAAATCATTGATTAGCATCAAAGTGGCATTAAACATAAAAATTTAAAAAATGAAATGAATAAAACAAGAAACGTAAAAATTAAATCAACTATATACATCATTAAGACATCGTTTTTGATCAATTATAATGACAACAATTAATTAGACAAAAGTAATATTTTTTTCAAATCGGCAGTTTCAAGTTATTCTAAAAATCATTAAACTTCCTTAAAAGCATTTTTAATAGCATAAATTTGCATTACTAAACATAATTTTAAAAAAATAATGAATGGCAAATGTACAAATATCTCATACTTCAACTTTAAGTAATATAGTTTTTAATCTGAATATATTAATCATACATTTTCTCAATGTTGTAACAAAATACAGTAGGCCAGATTAGCAAAACAGTGTTGCACAAAAACAAAAAATATCACACAAAACACCTTCAAGATTAGCTATATCTACCCTCAAATTATTATCTGTGAACAGCAGATAGAACTCAAGAAGAAATCACATTTGTCAATTCTTCTAGTAATCTAAAATGTTAAATGTAATGCTTTTTTTTAAATTTGTAACTGTTTATTGTAAACACAAAATATTGAAAATATTTCATTATATAATTTTCAAAAATTAAATTTCACTGTGGAATGTTACACACTTAGAATATCTAATCAAAAATTATTATTATGTAACATCAGTGGTCCTTCAATGAGTATATTCATTCATACCAGTATATAAGTTAAAATATTAATAAGTATATTTAAAAAATGTCATTATGTAAATTAGAATAATTAGATATAAAATTCCAGAATATTAATAACAATCTTTAAAATAAAGAAATGGTTGAGTGTAGGACTACTACAAGAACTAAAGTCACAATTAATATGAAAGACAGTTACATCAATTGATATTTAATGCCGCAATGGCCATATTACAAAAATTTTAAAATTATCAAAGAACATGAAAAATTCAACTGATGAAATAAGAAGTTCTCAATTTTTTTATCTAATTCCAAAAACTGTTCAAATGAACTTTAAATTTTTAAAAACAATACAGAATGTTTCATATTGTTTTTTAAAAATTTATAGATTCTGAAGTGTATGAAATGTTTCAATTATACTTTAATTTTTATATGAATGTTTCAAATGTTTAGGAAATGTTTTAATTTTTATAATATATTAATGAACCATTAAAACAATGAATAGATTATTTATAACTATACATGTTTTAATATCATAGATTAAATGTATAATTTATTTTAAGTGGGGTTTTTTTATAAGTGCATAATTAATCTACATCAAAAGTAAAGAGATAAGAAGTTATTAAAATGCCAATTCATAAATAGTTTTTTCAACTTAATTACTAATAATAAGCAAAAAAACATTTTTAATATGCATTGATTATGGCATACAAAAGAAAACATAAGATTTATGCTGCTCTTTAAACAGGAGAGATGATTAATTACTAGCATTAAAATTATAGCTCCCCCCACTAATCTATATGTTGCAAATTAAACATTTACATTACTCCTCTTTAATATTATTCAAATGAATATGGAAAACATCGATTAAAATTAGTTACTCGTAAAGAAATCATGTTTGAATTTTTTAGCATAGCAATTAATTGTATAATAAAATAAAAAACTTTATTAAACTTTTAAAATTTCATAATATTTATAAAATTATGAAGCAAAATTTTTATTTTTTTAAAACAAACATCCATACGTACTTCATAACCAAAGGTTGCAGCCATAACAGTGATTAAGAAACCAAAAAATGCTTCCAATTTTCTTAATCCATATTTATCAAGAAGCAAAAAAGTAAAGGTATCAGCAATCGTAATCAAGACTCCAGCATAAAGAGGTATTCTATTAAAAAAAGAAATTGTAAAAATATTTCCATACCCAAAACAATTAAAAAATAGAGAATTATTATATAATCACTTAATAAAATAAAGGAATATGAATGTTATAAGCAAGTTCAAGTTATAAGCAATGTTATAACAGTTCTACATTATTTACAGTATAAATATTCATTTTAATTACTTAAAACAAATTTTCCAATTAAAAAATATGATCTATTATTAAACAGCTACTAACTGCAAATAGATGCCTCACCTTTCATGTTAACTGCAATTTAATTTTGTTTATTAACTTTTCTTTTGTACTTTTTTCATTTTTGATAGGCTGAAATTTTTAAATGCAAAATCACAAAAAGAAAAACTTGGGAAAAACATTGTTGTATTTGTTTTTAAACTAATTTTTAATAAACAGAATTAAAATGCACAATAAATAGAATAACAAATAGAATAAAAATGCACAATATGTTATACATCAAATGAAATTAATAATCTAGACATATAAAATAACATACAAAAAAAACATAGAATGACTTTCTGAAAAATTATTGAATTGTTTATACTTTAGTCAAGAATGCTTAGTTTAAAATTACAATTATAAGTTAAGAATATATTAAAACTAATCACAAAATATAAATAAAAGATAAAATCTGTAAAGAAGATCATATCGTCATAAGCGATAACATGAATTCAAGATCACAATCAAAAAGTAAAAGTAATCAAGAAATGTATTACAACTTTCTAAAAAATATGCAATATACTGCTGAGTTTGGATGTCAACAAAACTGGAATACTGTCAAATTTACTATTAAATGAAATCTGATCAAATTATAAATAATACTACCAAATTAACATCAACTTTCATTCAAACTCAAGTAACTTTAGAAACAACAAACTCAAAAAATTTTATTGCATCTCATTGTGGCCAGTGTGAACTTCCAATTATTTACAAAATAATATTTATAATTATTAAACTACTTGTGAGTTACTTTTAAATGAAATATTTATAATTTATATCATAACAGATAAAATCAATGAAAAAAGAAAAAAAAATTGAGAAGAGGTTTCTGAAGAAATACAGGTTAACTAGACTACCAAGTGGTGTTTTTTTGTTTAGCTCTGCTGATAAACAGCATCTTATTATGTGTAACTTGTAGTCAATATACTAATTATAACTAAAGATAATTTTTTTTTAATTCAATTCGTGCCAACTGGCACTCAACTTTATTCATAAACCAAAAAGAGATTGTTTTTTCTAAAAATAAAAAACCTTTGGAAGGCACTGTATACTCACATGCAAATAAATAAAATTTAAAATGGTATTAGCTTATTTTATTCAGATCAAGTAACAAAAATTTCATTTCCTTTTCTTAAATTTGTACTGCCATCATGTTTACTTTTTCAACATTTATTGGGTAATATGAGTTATGCCACAATAAAAAAGTATAGGTCATATGATTAAAACTTAACTAGTTTACAAATTAGAATTTTTAATGATTTTCTCGTCCGGTTGAATAACACGTTTAATGCAAAGTGAAACATCTTACAACAAGAATTTTTAAGGCAGAAACAAGGAAGTTCTATTCTCTCCTGCCAAGTAATTTGATGATAAACTCAGCAACTCCTTGAATTACCCATGAGGGGTTTGTTTTCACTTGCTAAGAAATTATAAATAAGTGACATTATAAGTGACAAAATATACATAATCTGAAAAAATATTTTTAAATAAATAAACATTCAAATTAAATGTATTTATTTAATAGAAAGGTGAAATCCTAATAGTGCAGTGGTAGTGCTAGCATAAAATTAAAAGAAAACGGTAATAAATATCTATATTAACAATAAGAAAAAAGTTTTCAAAAAACTGAACATGTAGATGTTTGTTTTTTGCAGAGCACAGATGATTCTTTTTTCCCCCCTCAATAAGGTCGTTTAAATATTGAATTAGTCAAATTTAAAATTTTATTTTCCTTATGCAGTTAATTAGAATCTTGTACACATAATCAACTATAATATTTTCCCATATAAAATTTAAACAGCTTACTTCTTAAAGGAAAGGAGATAAAAAGCTATAGCTGTCCCGATTACTTCCTGCATATCAGATCCCACAATGGCAATTTCAACCATAATCCACAGTAGATATCGAGGTACTGGTGGAAATCTCCTTTGACACACTTCTGCTAAATGTAAGCCAGTGACAACTCCAAGACGAGCAGCTAGTCTCTGCATTAAAAGTCCAAGAACTGTAGCCCACATGAGTACCCATAACAGATGATAGCTAGCTGTTGCTCCAGATTGCAAATCAGATTCAATATTACCTGGATCTAAATAAGCTATGCTCATTAAAAATCCAGGACCAGTGAAAGCCCATAGTTTTCTAAAACTAAATTTATACTGAAACGAAGAGAAAAAAAATAGTTACTACATAGAAATACTAAAAACGTTTGCAAAGTTGATTTAACAGAATAGAATAACAGATTTAACAGAATAAAATAACAGATTTAACAGAATAAAAT
>JAPMOQ010021343.1:241995-259602 GCA_026543055.1 Argiope trifasciata | reverse complement strand
AATAAAATAACAGATTTAACAGAATAAAATAACAGATTTAACAGAATGTTGTATTTTTATGCAAATGTAAATGGCTTTAAATTTTATAATTAAGATATTCATGTTTATATTCACAGCAAGTCTTTCCAACACAAACTTATTTTATATTACTAAAATAAATGTATATTCAAAGAAATCATGCAATCCTGGGATATAATTAAAAGAGTTATTATGATCTTTTAAAATCGATTTATTTGTTTATAGGGTAACAAATTCTTTAACATAAACTATTCCTGCCAAAAAATTCCAAAACCCTCTGCACTTCTGTGCATGCATTAAGATGAGTTTAATTTTAAAAAAAATAGGAGAGACATGAAAGGAGATGTGTACATTTACGAATTAAGTAAATTCTAAAAATGTGCACATCCTTCTGCATCTAGCCCCTTAGAGCAACATAATCGTAGAAAAACTTCATCTCATGAAGCCAAAATGAAAATACATGTTGAAATTTTTAATATATTTCATATTAGTAATATCCTTAGTTGTTGATTGCATACACTTTGTCTCATAATCGATGAAGTACATATCAGTAGCATCTAAAAAGATTCAGTAAAATATATTCATATAATATGCTAATAATAGCAATTTCATTATCACAATAAAATGAGAACTTATCTACAAAAATAGCTTCCAACTATTTCTTTTCATTGCTGAATAACATATTATAACTTTTCTCGTCATTAAAACAATGCATAATTCTGAACTTTTTTATTAATGATAGTATATGATCACCAGCTTTTGGAATAAATATGACAATATACTATCTTAAGCTTTATAATAAAAAAAATAGTGAATGGTTCTGAGCCATTATAATCAATGTAACAGCATACAACTTTCACTCATTATTGTATGGAATAGTATACAACATTAATATAATCTCAATAAAACTTTTTTTTAAAAAATCATGTTTTTTAACAATTAATATAAATATAACATACCTCTGAATTAATCAGAGATGATAGATGTATTTAAAAAAAAGCATACTACTTACATTTTCTGTATCTGGTATAGTAATTCTTTCTTGAAAATATGTATCTAATTCTTTATCTTTCCTTAAATTTGTTTTTTCATTTATACTATTCAGGGAAGGCTCACCACCAGCAGAAAATTTCTCTATAATAAAGACAAGTTTCAGATCAGAAACTTAACAATAATAAATGAATACAGATCATAAACAAAAAAAAAACTTTAAAACTTGTAAAAGATAAACATAGAGTAATAAGACCACAAAAGTTTTCATAATAAAAGAAATCACAAGAAAAACTTACTAAATGGTCAATAAAACATGGCAATGCAAGCATAATTATTTGTTTTCAGAAACAGGATGGTTTTAAATATGCTCTCATTGTTTAACTAAGTATATCTTAATCATACATATTCTGAAATATTTTAACTTAACAAACATTCAAGAAATACTGGATAATTGATACTATACAATTTTCTATGCTAATCAATGATCTTTCTTTTAGAAACATTTACCTGCAATACTAAATTCTATTAATTATGCTAGTATTGATATTACTGCAAATTGTGGACCCTTTTAATTAATGATTTATTTAAATCTTTAATATAATAAAAACTGAACAATTATATAACTGCATTCAAATTTCATACACCAAAATAAAAATCATTCATTTTCTCAATTCACATTTTTTTTTTTTTTTTTTTTTGCAAAAAATATAGGCAATATTAAAAAAAAAATTGCAACAGAATTGCTTTAAAAAATTACAATTATAATAACTTGCAAAACATTTTGTACATGTTCTATTAATTATAGCTTCAAAATATTACATAGAATATGTTTTTATCCTAGTTATTTTATTTAAGTTTTAAGCCTTGAGGGCTGATATACTAATCAACATTTTGAGGCACTAGTGATTAAATAAAAAAAAATTACTTTTGAAACAAAGGATTTAACCAAAAATATAAAATTGTATATATTACAAATGTGAAATTGTTGAGTTGACATACAAAAATTAAAGTAAATTGAATGTTTAGGTTCAAATTATGTAACTATTTTCAGTCTTGTGAATAATAAAATCAAGATACAACAGAACAGAAATGAACATAAAAAGAATTGGCAGATGGCACTCAAGCAATATGCAATATTAAACATAAATTAACATTTTGACTACTATCAAATTATAATATTTATATTTAAACAGCTAGAAATGTTTTCATTATTTTAAGTTCAATTTAATTTTAGAGACCTCACTACAAAATCAAAAACAGTGATTTAAAGACAAATTAAAACTCTTGTTAGTTACAATGACAGTCATTGTAACATACTAACGATGTTGAATGCAATATAAAATTTATTGGTAGCTGATGGATAGAAAAGTTAAAGTTTACTATATAACTGTTTGTTAACAATGTTTTATTCTTGAATCAAACTTCATTATGTAAATTTCTTTATAAACATTTTTAATTATGGCAGAATTAAAACAAACAAAATGAAAAACAGACATATAAAAGAAGAAAAATTAACATTTCAAAATGCTAATAAACGTCAATCTTATTTTTTAACAAATGATAAACAAAAATAAATTAAAAATTTTACCAGATCTTTTTGTAGCAGGCGAAGGAGGGTCTGGGTTATCCATTCCGAGCAAAGGTGTGCTGTTTAAAGAAAACAAACATTCCATGTAAATATAATCAACACATTTGTAAGGATTTACATTTCTTAAACAATTTAATTGCAAAAGAATTAGAAATTTAAATAGATAAACCATTTTTAAATATTAGAATGATTAATGATATCTCAATAAAATTTTATTAGTAAGAATTTTAAGTAATACACTATCTTTATATTTCCAAATTACTTATGAGATGTAAATAATATTTGAAATAAAAATAAACATCAATATTAAATATATATATATTACGATCCACGAATATACATATATTATGAAATATACATATATGCCTGAAAGTATAGAGCTTATAAATTACATCCGGCAATTGGGTGACAATTAAGTAAACTAAATAAATTTTTAAAGGGAAAAATAAAAGTTATTTAACTAAGAAAAACATCTGGCATATGGAAAATAATGCATACAGTACCTAACAGATTTCGAGGATTTAGAAATTAATAATATTAAACTACAATAGTCTAGAAAGACAAAAACATGCATTCTACCTCACCTGAAAATGGGACGAGAACAGTAAAATTAAAAAACTGAGATTCAAACGAGAGAGAGATTTGTTTCTGCGTGTGAGTTATGAATATCCATTATCAGCTGCAGAGAACTGTCAACTCCACGACTAACATAATACAAGGAAAGTTTAAAAGGAGCACAGAATCCGCAGCAGACAGCACAGTCCAAACACACGTTTACTAGAGGTGGGTCGTTCGCGAACGAACGGGTCGAAACGAACGGGTCATCTAAGTGAACGAACTGAATCGGATCGCTATCTTCTGAATAAGTCGTTCGTACGAAAATGGCTGTGTGGACCCGGCTATTCCAGTTTTTAGCTGTGTGGACCTGGCTATTACCGTTCGCGAACGACTGTGTGGACCCGGCTATTCCAGTTCAATTACTGTGCGGACCCGGCTATTCCAGTTCAATTACTGTGCGGACCTGGCTATTCTCGTTCGCGAACGACTGTGTGGACCCGGCTATTCCAGTTCATTAACTGTGTGGACCTGGCTATTTTCGTTCGAGACCGACAATATGGAACTTGCTAATTTCATGCTTGAACCGCATAGAGATAAGAAGACAGATGTTTGTGGTTATGTCCGCAAAAGAATGTGAAAGCTGGGGGGGGGGACATTATCACTTAGGAAGACTGGTAGTTGACCTTGAGCTGATTACATGGTGTTTGGCTCTTTTATCACTACAAATTTTGGATACTCGTCTAGCAAAAAGGAAAGCTTCAGGGGAGGTAAAAGTGTTCAACTCGTAGAATCAGAAAGTGTGAGATTTTTTTTTCGAGGGGGGGGGGGGCGGCGGCATGCAATTTTTTTTATACTAGAGATTTCAGGGAGTTTTAATAGTAAAAGATTTAGGGATCATTTACGACTTTGCTGATATGATACTAAATTTTACTTTTTGTTTTAATAATAATACTTTTTAAAAAATATTTCATAAATTATTTATGCTACAATTATTGTCATAAAATGAATTACGTCGAATATTTTATTTTACTCTTCTTTTTTTTTTCGTATGCTCTTTTATTCTTACCTTTAAAAATAAGAAATAAATTTTGCTTAAATGATGAGCATTGCTATCATAATAAATTATTTATTTAAAAAAAAATACTAATTATATCTTGTCTATTACTACACAAAGGAGAAGACGAACGAATTAGCATCTAAGGACAAATAATAAGGGGTAATAATATTTAATATTTATCTTATTAAGCTACTACTTCTTTCAAATGAATCTCCTTATTTCAATGTTGTTTTATCTTCATTTTTGAAAAAAAAAATCTCTCGATTAGAGATTTTTTTTATATAGAACTCAGACATTAATTACACTTCTCTCGTAAATTGCAAAATGCCTTGTTTAATTTTTGATGCTGACCAAGAAAGAAAACGTTCATTAATTGTAATATAGGCTACAGATATAAAATAAATGTTTAAATAAAAAAGGAAAATAATGGTTTTTCTCTTATACTGTACTATTTTAACTACATCATGATTATGGGCTGAATATGCAAACACGGAATAAGCTTTGTCATTAAATAATGCAACATCACTATCTTCCTATCCAAACATCTAAAACCTATGTTTTTTTTAACTTAGCCTTTATACAAGCAATTTGTTTTAATATTAAATGTTATAAAAATTTACATACAAAACTTTTAAATACGGTTCATCTTCAAAAAACTTGATTTCAGTGTCTCGGATATAAAAAAAAATAAATTAAAATTAAATAATTAATTTTTGAAAAATTTTAATTAAATTTTTAAGCATAAATTCAAAGTTTGTCAGAGCTTTTGGTGTATCAGTGATAGTCAGTGACCGATAACAACAACAACAGTAAAAACACACAAATTTATAGTTCAAATTTGAAGGCATAAAAAAAACACACTTGGAAATAATGTTTTTAAATCTAAAAAATTCTTGATTTTAATTTGAATAAGCCCTAATGCACAGCTTTCAAAAATGGAATGAAAGTAAAAACTTAATTTCCCCTGAATAAAAAAAAATCCAATTTTTTTTTTCTTTAGACGTCTATTTGATTATCTGGACCGGCCTGTGCATACATACGGTATCAAATCCCTGTATGCAATATTCAAAATTCTCTAGATGATTGACTGACATTGAAACTATAAATGACAGTTTTGACTCGTGGTTATTTCTTGAGTTGAAGGGTGCTAATTTAAGAATTTGCTGCATTAAATTGCACAAAACCCCTTTTTGCATCTTTTTTAAAATTAAATATATGTGCGTTTACTTCCCAGTCTTTTGAATTGTATTGAAGTACAACTTTTCCCGCTAATTAAATAAATTTTCAAAAAGTTTGAAGTACATTTTTCGGTAGTATTTTTAAAATTAATTCAGATATTGCATCTATACATACGCGCATTACGACAATATAGAAAAAAACTTTTGTTTATTTATTGTTTATTATTATTATTATAGGAATAAATGTAATAGTATAGCTCTTAAACAATAAAAATCCAATCAAATTTGGGCAAGTATAAAACAATAGGAATATCAATATTCCAAAAACTCATGGTCTAAGTGAATCCTGCTCTTTATTAAGTAGACAAGACAATTGGCATATATTCCAGGAAATAAAAGTAAATAAAATTTAAAAATAAAAGCTGAATAATTAAAATTATGACAAAATGCTAATTTATAATGTTACTTTAAAATTTATTGAAAAATGTTATAATGATGTAAAATCTCGAAAAGCGAAATACTTTTATACTTAGTAAACAGTGGTGAGCTTAGATTTTTAAGGAATTATTTAAACGTAATTGAAAACTCCATACAGTCAAAATAACCAATTTTATATTTCATAATAAAATATAAAATAAAAACTGACCTAAGAAACGCTTCTAAAAAAGCATTAAAAATCATTAAATAACTGTGTAATCTCAAGCAGTACAATAACTGCGAAATGATCAAAAGTACAAAGCCTGTGTCTTCATTCTGTGAGAGGGGAAGAGAATCATTAGTTATCATTCCCCCATTCTCTGTTTTGTTCATACCATCTTCTCGGAACGAACTACATATGGCTAAGTAACAGCGCATGCGTCGAAAAGTACAGGTAGAAGTTGCCTTCCTTTGACACTCAATACAACCGGAAATTTCCGGTTTGTCCCATGATGACGTAGTGAGTCGAAAGCAATTATCAGTTCGTTCACGAACGAAA
Organism: Argiope trifasciata; assembly: GCA_026543055.1. Lineage (NCBI taxonomy): Eukaryota > Metazoa > Arthropoda > Arachnida > Araneae > Araneidae > Argiope > Argiope trifasciata. The sequence continues at coordinate 253,234 of JAPMOQ010021343.1, read as the reverse complement.
GAGTCTAGATCATTCGTTCGCGAACGAAAGAGCCTAACTCATTCGTTCGCGAACGAAAGAGCCTACTCATTCGTTCGCGAACGAAAGAGCCTACTCATTCGTTCACGAACGAAAGAGCCTAACTCTTTCGTTCAAAAAGTCCTAATCGGTCGTTCGCGAACGACCTTGAACGAACGGGTCAAGTTGGTGAACGAACGACTTTGAACCGAATCTTTCAAATGAACGAGATTTCCCATCACTAACGTTTACTCTACTCCTCCTGCTTCTAGCTCAAGTTGTTGTCATCACGGTCACGAGAAGAGTTGAGATGGTGACGCAACTTAACTTTACTCAATAATTCGCGATTTTGTTGCAGTTATTAGTTTTCAGCACAACTGATTAGGAATTATAAATAAATAATAATTCTTAGATTCGGCATTTCTTTATTAAAACTTATCCACTGTGAATTACAAACTATTGAGATCATCTAAATGAATTTAAAACTGTAAATTGGGAGAATCAATTAAAGGAGTTTTTGAAAAAATTGCAGACACAAGAATTAAAAAATTAGTCATCGAAAATCGCATTTCTTATCCAATAATTTATATTCTATATTTCTTTGAAATTAATTGCATTCTAATTTCATATTTTTCATTATACTAGTAGGAAAACAAATGTACTCTATAGCTTTAATAAGCACCAAGACCATGGGTATTTTTGCCAATACTGATTGTTTTCTTCTGCCATGTTCTATAAAAAAATTTCTGTACATCCCGAAATAAATTAAAATAGAGTGTTTTTAAGTTTAATCAATGCTTTATCACATTGGGTAACCTTAAAAGGGCCTGCAAGAGACACTCTGTGATCTATGGGTTATGCTCTAAGAACACGCGATCCTACTTTTGGTATCAAACCTCTGCTCATTCGTGAATCTATATAAGCACAAGATAAGTATGATTTCTCCAAAATGTGGCTCATTGTTTTAAACATCTAACAAATGAATATGTTATTGCCATAAGATATCTTTATCTTATGGCAATACTATATTCATTTTATTAATACGGATAAATTGTTACTGTTAACTATTAGGTTGGAAAATATGAAATGGGCGTTGAATGACAGTAAAACTAAACAGAAAACGTCCGTTTCATAGTTTCCAACCTAATATTTCAGGGAGGACAGTTTCTTCCTATATCCTTAGGAATATTGTTCCCTTTAAGAAGAAAGTGGTCTTTGCTAATTTGTTACTAAAATGTACAGTTCTGACATCCAATAAAGATAATAAATGGCATAGTTGTTGCATAGTAAAAGTTGCATCCATATATTATTTTCCAGCAACTCTATAACTTCTACTATTATTTCTATCTAATTAATATTATGATAGAACATTAATCTATACTTATAATAAAATTCAATGTGTGTGTATGTGTGTGCTGTTGTTGCTCTAAAGGCCAGACCGTTCAACTTAGAGTTATCAAATTTGGCAGTTGTATATTTTGGAGACGGAAAATGTACACCTCTGAGCTTTTTTTTTTTTTGAATTTTTAATTAGAATTTTAATTAATCAAAAATTAAGCGGAATTTCAGCGCTTTTCCACTATGATATCTGAATATACTACAGCAAAAAATTGAATTTTTTTATAATCAATAAATAGGGTTTTTAATGATATAAATATTTTTAAAGAACAAATTAAATTTCTAAGTTTAGTGAATTTTTTTAAAATAAATTAATTAAATTTTTTAAGAATTTATTTCGAACAAAATGAAAATAAATTTTAAGCTTGCATGTTAATGGGTGAAAAATTAACTTTATCAATGCGTTGCCATTATATTCACTAAAGCTCAAACTAAAAAAATAAGTTAACTATAATTTCAAATTAAATATATAAAATTGCAATATTCAACACCTGTTTGTATGAAATTAAATAAATATGAAAGAGAAATTCTTTTTCAAAAGTAAATGCAAGGAAAGGCTTTCTATGGTATTTTTACAATACCTATATAACTAATTCAATTAAACAGTTTTATTTAAGGCAAATATGGTTTAATACGTACAAGATATCAACGCTAATTGGAGTCTAACATCTAATTTGTAAACTTTTAGTAACCGATATACATCTGTTAACAAATGGTCTAATTCAAATAAAAATTATATTGAATCGATATACGCAGTTGAATTAGAAATTTTAAATTTTTACACATATCCTGTGCCCTGTGAGTCATATTTAACTAAATACTTTCAAGACGTTAATATTTTAAATAAAAAGCTTGCACTCCAATGAACTAAATCAGTCACTTAAAGCTGACCTACATATGAAAATTTCAATATCACTATTCTATAAAAACTGGTGATTATAGATCATTTCATTGATCATCTCAAAGAAACCTATCATCTCACAGACCTCGTCAAAAGTGATTGGCCGAGACTATGAACTTAATAAATTGTGAGAGAAGAAATAAGATTTAACTTAACTTATTAAATTATTTTTTTATTTAAAATAAACAATGATAATAAATAATTTATTTATAAATAAATCGGTGAGATTTGAATGCAGGAAATATTTATTTATTTATTCATTTAAAAATTGGAGAAGCAAAAATATTTTGCAGAATAGGATTCTTTAAGAACAAAGGACAACTTAAAATTTAAACTTCATAATTTCTTAAAATATATTTATAAACAGAAAAAAAATATTATCACGGAAAGCATTTATATCATTTTAAAAATTACAAATAATAACTGAATATCTCATTGAATCCGTGAAATTTTTGTTGAATAATTCTTTGAGATATTATAAATTATTTATGAAAATAATTCTGTAATGCGCATAAGATTTCATTGCCGAAAGACTCCGATTTTAGCTCTCAAATTTTTTTAAACAAATGTTGAGATTAATTAAAATATACATCTTTATATTAAGGTAACTGACTACGTTCGAAGGAAAAATTTTCAAAAATTTCATTTTTTAAAAACTATTTTTGGTTTTTAGATGCATTATCAATTATAAACACCATAAATACAAAAATATTATTTGAGAATATATTTTGAGAAATAGGAAAATTTGTGATAAATTTTAGTGAAATTTTACCAAAACGGTTAACACTCTACACAAAATTGTAATGCAGCAATCCTATTTTTCTTTGTACACAAGTTATAGAATATAATGATGAATAAAATGAACCAAAATCGAAGAAACATTTTGAAATGCAAAGAAGTTACGGGTAAAAATATACGTATATATGCATTTTTTCCCATAAATTCGCTTCTTAATTTTTTTAAAAACACCTATAAATGAAAAAGCATTTCACCAACACTAAAACTTTTGGTTCATTTCATTGCCTATATTATTTAAAACATACTCAGAAATGTTTATGTTAATACCTCTATTAGTTTTTGGGATATCATGATAATGGTGGATAATTTTTATGAAAATTAAAATTGAAGTTAAAGACAAATTTTAGCTGAAAAATAAATTTTGCTTAAAATTCCTCTGGATAATTGGTCAGACCTTCCATTTCTAAGAAAAAACAGTTTTGGAAAGGAAAAAGTCTGAATTATAAGAAATAACACTTTTTTGAAAAATCGCCAATGGGGTCAATTACCAGCGTTTTCAATGCAGTCGGATACCTTAATTATAGTTTCATTATTTCCACTTTAATTATAGAAAATTAGTAAAAGATCAGTTTTGCAAAGAATAGAACGGTTTCGACATACGTAATAGTAAAAATAAATAAAATTATCAAAATTTGAAGCTTGAATACATTATTATTAAAATATTTTGTTAAAAAGCCTATTATGAGAGCAAGTTACATATATTATTGCGAACATTTTGGGAGCATTATAGTGACGAACCAGCTGGTCGCCAAACTCGGCTAGTACAAAAAACATAAAAATATATCTCATATTAATATTATACTTCAGAATATGTATGAAATGTTATATTTAATTCCAAATAAAATATTAAAATTATAAAATATTATCTATATAAATAAAAAAGTATGTTTGTCTTATATCACTTAAGTCTTCCTAAACCGTTCAACCGATTGCGATAAAACTTTTTCAGCTTATTGTTTATACCTACGAGATGGTTATGGAGATAGTACAATAATCTAAAAAAATTTATTAAAAAAATAATGAACCTCAACCGCATCTATTTACCAAGAATTAATCTCCAAATAACTCAACGAAGAGACAATAGTTTTTGTAGAAACGCAAAATTCAAATTTAAAGGTTAATATTTTTCCGCTATAATAAGCAGATGTCATGCAAACCATTCTCAGAGGTATCAACTTTATTACAGATTAGGCGAGAAAGTTTTAGGGAGATTAACCCTGAGGTTCTTAAATTTCAGCGTTCTTCGTAATAACTGCCAAAAATATTGTAGTACAAATAACTGTGCAACATCTTAATTTTAAAAAATTATCTTTTTGACTATATTGGAGATTTTATTGTATAAATATATTTTCTATGTTTAAACAATTTCAAAAGAAAATATTTTAATCACATTTTTTAATATTAAACTTAAGAGTTCGAAACGAATATTAAATGAATCACGAGGGACAATAAATAGCTTCTTTCATTACCATTCATTCACCAAGTGTTTTTAATTCTAAAGGAATACGCAAATCTAATACATAAAAGTGAATATTTGTTTGTTCGTATTTTATATTCAGTCTTATGTTCATCCTATTTCGATAAAAAATTGTCATATTATTGATTAATTGCACTTAATATTATTCTTTTCAGCGGCAGCAACGTTCCGGGTACCTGCTAGTACTCAATATAATATTCCATAACATATATGAAATATAATATTAAAATACATCTATACTTATAATAAAGCTCAATGTGTGTGTGTGTGTTGGCGCTCTACAGGCCAGTCCGTTGGACCTACAGCTACCAAATTTGGTACATGTATACCTTGGAGGTCCGGAATGTGCACCTCGGAGCCCTTTTTTCGAATTTTTAATTAGAATTTGAATTAATTAAAATTTAAGCGAAATTTCGACGTTTTTCCGCTATAACTTCCGAAAATATTATCGCATAAACATGATTTTTACGTCAATTTAAAGATTAAAAAATTAGCTTTTTAATGGTGTCAGTGTTTTAATTTATCACGTAAGCTTCTATTTTTAAATAATTTTTAAAGAAATATTTTAACCATGTTTTTTTAGCACGTGACTGGATAAAATAAAAGAATGCCGGAAGTTCAAATAAAAAAATATCATCGCAAAATAAATCTAAAGAAATGCAACTTTCAGCACGTGACTGGATAAAATAAAATAAATATAAAATGTGATATTTTCTTTAAAAAATAAATGCAAAGCAAAGGTTTCTACAATCGTTTGCAATATCTATATCATTAACTCAATAAATCTTCTTTATTTACGGTAAACCTGATTGATTTTAGACAGGATATGCATTGAAAACCCGACTTAATGGCCTATTTATGTAATTGTTTGCAATATCTGTATCATTGATTTAATACTTTTTTTCCCTTTCTCGCTTTCTTTAAAAAAACATATTTAATATTTTGGCAACATCATCGAATTTTTTTTAATATTTTGGAAGCATAACCGATGGTTCAAACTGACTGATTTATAAAATTAAAGAATATTACTAGGAAAAGGTGTACTTTTAGAACTTTCCGTCCAACATCTTAAAGAAAATATTTATTTCAGGCCAATACATGCCCGGAATTACTTCAAGGCTAATGAATATGTGATTTAATTGGAAATTTTAGAACGAATTACTCATGGCGAACCAGCTGGTCGCCAAAGGCGGCTAGTATTAAATATAATAAAATTTCAAATTTATTAAGATTAAAATTACAATATTAGACAACAAACCTTCACATCTTTAAAATCCTTTTTCCCCACTTCCCAACGATTTAGATGATGTGAAAAATTGATGTGTTTAAATGAAATGTCTTCGAAATTTATATCAAACACAAGAAATATCGAAAGCAGAAATACATTTTTTGAAACTCATTGTTATGATTTTTATGATTATGATTTTTGTATGAAACTTTGAGAAATGATCTCAATCTTCAACCGAAACTTTATCTAATATAATATCTTAACATATGCTCAGTGTTTCGTTGCCAATAAAAGGCGATGGAATGTAAAAATCAAAAGAAAATATATTTGCTTCTAAATATTACTTATTAAGAAAAATATTGAAATGAATTCTTTTTAGTGTTAATTTCAATCATTTACTTAAAAAGTGTAATGTACCATTAGTAGTACAAAGACCACAAGATGAGAATATCCGGACAATATTTTGATTTTTTTAAAATTTTGACTAATTATAATTAATTTAACCATTTCATGCAGAGCATATTTGTAAAGATTATAACTGTCAAATAGAACTGTGATCTGAATTAAAAAATCAAATTATAAAGTCGATTAATGAAAGTAGATTTTAAGAAACCATTTGATGTAACTTCTAATAACTAATTATAAAATAGTAATTAATTTGTATACTAAAACACACTGGTACACAAAAATATGAAATTATTCAATTCCTACAATTAGTTCACACTCTCCATATATATATACACTGAAGGAAAAAAAAATCCCAACACTAGGAAGGAGCTGTGCTAGATAACCGAAATTTGGTAGGCGTGTTTATACATCTGAAAGATGACGTCGATTCAAATTTCGAGCCACGCGCGTAAGTGTAGCGCTAGTAGCGACACTGTGAACATGCAAATGCGGTTTGCTTTAAATAAGCGCTGTAAGGTTCCTGATCGTTATTTACAGTTGAGATTTGACGTAGTGGGTTAATGTTAGTCAAGGATGCCTCTGAGAAGACGAAGGAGCCATTATCAACAGCTCACTGAGTTTTCTTTCTGCGATATGGCTGAAAGACTTGGCAGGAATGTATCCACTGTGCATGAGTATTGGCGGCAGTGGTCAAGGGAAGGTACTGCCTCAAGAAGACCAGGTTCCGGGCGGCCACGTGGTATTACTGAGAGGGAAGACCGTCGTATTCGGCGTATGGCTGTGGCTTAATCGTACTGCGTCTGCAGCTGAAATTCGAGCTGCAGTTGGCACCACAGTGACACAACGAACTGTTACAAATCGGTTACTTCAAGGACAGCTCCGAGCCAGACGCCCTGTACAGTGCATTCCACTGATTCCAAACCACTGCCGTTTGCGACGTGAGTGGTGTCAAGCTAGAGCTCATTGGAGGACGGAGTGGAGATCTGTTGTGTTTTCTGATGTAAGCCGGTTCTGCCTTGGTCGCAGTGATAGCCGTTTGTTGGTTAGAAGGAGGCCAGGTGAACGCCTGCTAGTGACCTGTCTGCGGCCTAGACACACAGGGCCTACTCCTGGAGTTATGGTTTGGGGAGCAATTTCGTATGACAGCAGGAGCCCTCTCGTGGTTATCCCACGCACCCTGACTGAAAATTTGCACGTCAGTCTAGTGATACAACCTGTTGTGCTGCCATTCATGAACAGCATTCAAGGGGGTGTTTTCCAACAGGATAACGCTCGCCCTCATACCACTGTTGTAACCCAAAATGCTCTACAGAGTGTCGACATGTTGACTTGGCCTGCTAGATCACCAGATTTTTCTCCAATCGAGCACGTATGGGACATCATTGGACGGCAACTCCAGCGTCATCCACAACCAGCATTAACCGTCCCTGCATTGACCGCCCAAGTGCAACAGGCATGGAACTCCATACCACAAACTGATATCCGACACCTGTACGACACAATGCATGCACGTTTGCATGCTTGCATTCAAAATTCTGGCGGTTACACCGGTTACTAATGTACCAACATTTCACATTTGATTTGGCTCTTCTCGCCAATGGCTCTACCTGTGATTTTGAAACTTTAATCAATTAAATATGTTACCTAGACAAAAGTATTCCTAAAATTTCATTATTGTACAATAATTTTTTCTTGGTGTTGGGATTTTTTTTTCCATCAGTGTATTTATTTACAAATCTTGTTCAAATTTTCATACTTTAATAAAATACTTTTTATGTATCCACTCCAGTTCAAATACATTTTTTTAAAACTTTTAGTGAAGAACTCAATGTTAATCCAATTTTTTTCATTCAAATATTAATTTATTCTTTAAATTTAACTCATTTTCAATACTTTAAATAGAGTTTTAGCAGTTTGTATTGAAGATTGAATCGGCAAAACGCAAGTATTTCAGCATTTTTCACGTGAAGGTGATGCGTAAATTCTTGCGAAAATCAGTCATTTTGATGCTTAACATTTTTTTTGATAATTATTTAATAAAAAGTAACTGAAAATAAAATGTTTCTTTGTTGACCTAAGTAGGAACTAAATTTAATTTTTTAAAAAATATTACTTGTTTAAATATTATACTAATATTTTATAAGATAGAATTTGTATTTTTTATAAATTTATTTAGTAATAGCCTTTTTAATCAATTTGTATATGACCTTCTCGGGTACAATGGCCCTAGACTAGACTAGTTATAGGCAACCGCCAGCTGACTTCCCAAAATAAACATAATATTAGCATATGGTAGTATCTATAAGTATCTCATTGTTCTTTTTTTAGCCAAAATATTCGTTTCTTTAAATTTTAAGAGCATTTTATTTATTTTAAATTTTAACAGCATTTTATTTATTTTAAATTTTAACAGCATTTTATTTATTTTAAATTTTAACAGCATTTCTTTAAATTTTTAATCATTTGACATTTTTTTTTTAATATATATACAGAAAATTTCGATTATGTTGTAAAAATTAGATTTAAAGTGGATTTAGTGCTGGACTTTCCAAAACAAACATTATATTAGCATATGGTAGCATTTATAAATATCTCATTTGTCTTTTTTTTTTTTTTTTTTTTTTTTTTTGCCAAAATATTCCTTTCTTTAAATTTTAACTGCATTTTACTTATTTTAAATTTTTAATCATTTGGCATTTTTAAAAAATATATGCACAAAAAATTGCGATCATGTAATAAAAATTAGATTTAAGCAGATTTAAAGTGGATTTAGTGTGGGACTTTCCAAAACAAAAAACATTATATTAGCATATGGTAACATCTATAAATATCTTATTATTCGTTTTCTGAGCCAAAATACTCCTTTCTTTAAATTTTAACTGCATTTAATTTGTTTTAAATTTTAAATCATTTGATATTTTTTTTTAAATATATGCACAGAAAAATTGCGATCATGTAGTAAAAATTTGATTTAAAATGGATTTAGTGTGGAACTTTCCAAAATAAACATTATATTAGCATATGATAGCATTTATAAATATCTCTGTTTTTCGTTTTTTTTAAATCTAAATTATTCCTTTCTTTAAACTTTAACTGCATCTCATTTATTTTAAATTTTAAATAATATGACAGTTTTTTAAAAAAAATATATGCACAAAAAATTGCGATCATGTATTATCAAAAAACCACCAAAATTCAATTCAAATCTCACCTCTGCATGTCATCCTCGTTCTCAAAATATCTCTGCGAAGGCATGTTTCCACTTTTTCCAAAAACAAAAACACACACTCACTTTTTCGATCCACCATCTGAACCACTTCCTTTTTTCCTCCCCAAAAATTACGTCCCGTTTTTAGCACATAATCCTGTGTTCCGACGGAATAACACTTCTTCCAAGTTCATCAGAAGACGTATGGGAAATCACATCGGAAATCACCGGTGACGTGTTCAATCCTTCGGGAACAATCGGATCGGTCGCCATAAAAAAAGGCGGCGATGGATTCAGCTGTGTTCGTTCCACTGCAGCAATTGAAACATCTATTTCGTCATAACGCGCAGGTTTATTCAAGGTTTTGGAAACAAAGACATTTAGTCAACCTGTTTAAATATATTAAGATATGGTAGTGTGGCTGCTACAAGACTTCGCTTGAGACTGAGAAGACGAATGCAAAGAACCACGGAAGTGCTCGAAATATATATATATAAAAAAAAAGGATTATTCATCTTTTTTTTCTTTCTTTTTTCTTTTTAAAGAAAAGTTCAGTCATCCGTTCATGGATGTAGAATCCATCGACGCTAGACTGCGTAAGACATGTTTAGGTGATCGCTGCTGCAATTTTCTCTGTTTTTATTATTTTTTTTTAAAGATGCCAAAAGAAACAAAAGTTAAGGAAAGTTCTAAGGAAATTTTTTGGCAAATTGGATTTTTCAAAAATTATTTAAAACTATGGTTTTTATAGGATATACTATTATAAAATTATATATACTAAAAAACTAGTACTACTAAGTAATAACTATACTATATATACTAATAACTATACTATACTATACTATACATACTAATAACTCTACTATATCATATATACTAATAACTATATTATACTATATATGCTAATAACTATACTATAATATATATGTTAATAACTATACTATACTATATATACTAATAACTATACTATACTACATATATTAATAACTATACTATACTATATGTACTAATAACTATACTATAATATATATGTTAGTAACTATACTATACTATATATACTAATAACTATACTATACTATATATACTAATAACTATACTATAATATAACAGCGGGTGACCGAGCTCCGCTCGGAGAAAACAGGTATCGAAGCTAACTCAAAGATTTAAATTTTCAATTGTGATTTATCAAAACAATACATGCCATAAGAAAATTTGTGAAACAATAGGTGAAAAGATAACCGGTTAAAGTGCACCATTGTAAACTATTCTAAACAAAGTTAGAGTTTGGAAAGGGAACTATTCTATACAAAGGTAAAGTGATGGTAAAGATTGAAGTGTGTTGAAGTTCAATATTTTTGACAAATTTATTTAAAAAAACCAAACATATATACATACATAAGAAACATATTATAAACCTATAACAGCATAAACATAAAACTTTATTAGTTCGCCATATTAGCTATAGATGGCAGCACGTTACCGCTTGAAAATTTAAGTAGCCATTATGGCGAACTAATAAAGTTTGAAAATATCTTATCTGTAACTCCGAACTGCTCGACCGTAGCGCTTCAAAACCAGCGCCAATCGATTCCTCGTGGCCAAAAACCCCCGACCCCCAAGTTTACCGGAGTTTATTAATTCTGGGGCGATTTTCGACTTGGCCACCATTCCTCGTATTATAGTATTAGATATGTTAATAACTATACTATACTATACTATATATACTAATAACTATACTATATTATACATACTAATAACTATACTATATCATATATACTAATAACTATACTATACTATATATGCTAATAACTATACTATACTATA
>JAPMOQ010021343.1:230366-241985 GCA_026543055.1 Argiope trifasciata | reverse complement strand
TAATAACTATACTATACTATATATGCTAATAACTATACTATACTATAAATACTAATAACTATACTATATATATTAATAACTATACTATACTGTATATGTTAATAACTATACTATACTACATATACTAATAACTATACTATACTATATATACTAATAACTATACTATAATATATATACTAATAACTATACTATACTATATATACTAATAACTATACTATATTATATATACTAATAACTATACTATATTATATATACTAATAACTATACTATACTATATATAGTAATAACTAAACACCTATCCCCCGATTTACACTGAAGATAGGTTCTTTAGAAAACCGTGTAAATCGAAATCGTTCTTCGATTTACACGGAGGAGTCTTCATTTCATGGAGTCTTCATTTTTTCTTATTGTCCTTATTGTGGCTTCGCTCATAGAATAAAATTTAGCAACATCTGTTACTCTTTCTCCATTATGTAGACGATCTAAAAATTTTATTTTGCTTTCTAAAGATATAGCTTTTCTTTTCATTTGTTTTTTTGTAATTCTTTTTGGCATGGTAATAAGGATTTACTACAGGAATTCGGATTTACTACAGGAATTTAATTCGATTTCTTGGACAAGACTAGGAGAAAGACTGGTGAGAGACTCTCGAGAAACTGTCGGGGCGAGCCTCCGGTTTGCCTATCTGCCCTCGGCTGGCGCGTCTGATAAGTTGAATGACGCGATGCCTTTTAGCGCACCAAGATTTTGGCGCGGGCTCACCACGTTCGTCAACTATCCCGGATTTTCTCGTTCCGGGTCGGTGCAAATTTAAAAAGCGTGTAAAAGTGAAATCGTGTAAACCGAGTGCCGTGTAAATCGGGGGATAGGTGTACTATATTATATAATTAATACTACTAACTAAATATTACTAAGTAAATTGTACTATAAATACAAAAACATTATTTGAAAATATAATTTATTTTAATAAATAGGAAAAAAAGGAATGAGTTTTAATGAAATTGAATCAAAACGGTTAACACTCTACAAAAAATTGTATCAATTAACAAAGTGTTTTAAAAAGATTTTTTCATCACACATGGAGACATGCATAATACATGTCTCAATTTTCAAATGGTATGCCAACTAGCGCATTATTATACTAAGAGACAAAATGCCCTAGATAATAATAAATTAAAATCCATCTGAATTAATTAATAATCATATATTAAGCACATCATAAATTATTTTTAAAAATAATGATCATAATTACATATTTCTATAAAGTATAAATAATTAAAAAGTATAAATAACTGTAAAAGTAAAATGGAATGAAATGTAAAGCAAAGACATATAATGAATCAGGCCTAAAGATTATCAATGATCAATTTTAAGGTATCCGAATACGTTCGAAGGAAAAATTTTGAAAACTTGGATTTTTTTTTAAAACAATTTAAAACTATGGATTTTAGATGTATTTTCAGTTATAATACAAAATACTATAAATACACCAGAAATATTTGAAAATATAATAAATTTTGAGAAATAGGAAAATGTATAGTAAATTTTAATGAAATTGAAACAACACGATTAACATTCTACGCATATTTTTAATACAACAATCCTATTTTTCATCATAAACAAGTTATAGAATATAATGATGAATGAAATAAAACAAAATCTAGGAAAAATGTTGACATGCAAAGAAGTTACGGGCAAAAATATACGTATATATATTTTCTTCCTTAAATTCGCAGCTTAATTTTTCTAAAAACACCAGTAAATGAAAAAGTATTTCACCAATAATAAATATATTTTGGTTCATTTCATTACTCATATCATTTAAAACATACGTGGAAATTTTTACGCGAATACCTCGTTAAGTTTTTGAGATATCATGTTGACGGTGTAGAATCTTTAGAAAAATTACAATACTGAGAAAATTGAAGAAATTTTTTAGTTGAAAAAATATGATTGGCTTAAAATTAATCTGGATAATAGGTCAGTCCTTCCTTTTCCAAGAAGAGATAGTTTTGGAAAAAAGAAAGTTTGAACTACAAGAAATATCAATAAAAAAATTGGCCAATGTGGTCGTTAATCATTGCTTTTAATATTATCGGACACCTTAATTGGAGCGGGTAGTTTCCAAATACTGGTTCAGCTGACGCAAAATTGAAATCACATAATTAGATTTCAAAATACAATGGAATGTTCTCTCTTTTTTTTTTTTTTTTCGGGGAGGTGGAAAGGGAGGGAAAAAAGAATTCGTCAAAAATTTCAATTGATCTTGATCAATCAAGTAATCAATCAGATTCTATATATATATATATATAATCTGATTGATTACTTGATATATATATATATATATATATAACTTTTATTTGTTTTTTTATTTATGAGAATCACTTTCTCTTTCTGAAGTCTTACACCTTGAAAAAAAATTAAATTTCTTGTGTCTCTCTTCAGCGTAAAATTGAAAGAATTATTTAAAATGAACTAATTCTGCTGTGGAATTACAAAATTAATTGTTAGAACATCGCAAATGTGATTCCTTTGCCCGTATTCAAATCATCCCAAGAATAAAGAAATTTCTATAATAACAGAAATAACTTTAAAAACAAAATTTTAATATTAAAATAAGAAAAATTCTTTTTGAAAGGTTTGACTCAAAAAGAAAAAAAAATTAGCATGCGTTTTAAATTGATTCCAAAAACTAGACACTTCTTATGTTATATCACTATAAAACTTTTTCAAAACATTTGATCCGATGGTAAACAAAATATGTTCTAAACTTTTTCTTTTTTAACACGTGTACTTGACGAACATGTAACCCATGTAGATGATATGCTACAATAAAAGGTTTTAATTTATTATTAATTCTTTCTTTAAATGTAAAGGCAATATGTTCTAGATTCTTTCTTTATTAATACGTGAATGGGACGAACATGTAGCCAGTGTAGATAATATGCTGGAATAAAATGTTTTAATTGATTGTTAATTCTTTTTTTAATATAAAGGTAAAGGAGCAATGGCCATTGTCAACCAAGAAATATCTTCGAATTTTGATAGAAAGACATAAAAAAACGAGACAGTCATTTCTTTATCGTCCCTTCTTCCAAGTTTTAGAAGAAAATAACTTTTACTTCACATAAACGCATACGAATTAAACGAACTATTATAAATGTCAGATTTTCCATGGATTTGCGAATGGAAAATGATTGAATAGAGACACAAATGATTATGAAAAGTCTTTAAAAAATTTATTCATTAAAAGAGCTAACACCAATTAGTTGTTCCATCTTGGTACCTGTGACTTTGTTGATTAACTTTTATTCAAAACATTCGTATTTTGTTCTTTCATAATAAAGTAATTTTTTTCATTTGTGGCTAAATTTTTTAAAGGTATCCGACTACGTTGGAAACACTGGTTATCGATCAATTTGGCGAATTCTTTTTAAATTGTCATTTCCTATAGTTCAGACTTCCCTATTTCCAAAACAGTTTATTTTTACTAGGGAAATGAATGTTTAATCTATTATTTAGGGAAATTTTAAGCAAAACATATTTTTCAGTCAAAATTTGTTTTTAAAGTTCAATCTTAATCTTCATAAAAAATTTCCACCGTTAGCATGATATCTAAAAAACTAATTGAGGTATTTATGTAAAAGTTTCATAGTGTGTTTTAAACAATATGGGTAATGAAATGAACCGAAAGTTTTAATTTCGGTGAAATATTTTTTTCCTTTATAGGAGTTTTTAGAAAAATTAAGTTGTGAATTTTTGAAAAAAGTATATATGCATATATTTTTAGCCATCACTTCTTTGCATCTCAAAACTTTTCTCATATTTTGTTTCATTTCCTTCATCGTCATATACTATAACTTGTGTACAAAGAAAAAAAATAGGATTGCTGCATTGGAATGGTTTTTGTTAAATTTCATTGAAATTCAGTATAAATTCTCCTATTTCTCAAAATATATTATGTTTTCAAATAATTGTGTTGTATTCTGCGTTATAATTGGCAATACATCCAAAAACCATAATTTTAAATAATTTTTAAAAAATCCAATTTTTTGAAAACTTTCCTTTGAACGTAGTCGGATGCCTTAAGCAATGTAATGGCATTAACAACTTTGGATGGTCTGGACGTCAGACAATTGAAAATTTATTATATTAAACCCGAGGTGTTGATGATCATCCACTTATAAACCTTCATGAGGTAAAGAAAAAAAATGCGTATCAGAACTATAATGTAAATACGAAATATCAAAAATTGCAATTAACTTGATTTAAGTTGTTGTTTTGATTTGGTTTCTTCAACGCCCAGTTTTAAAACAGCATTAAGCCTATTTTTGGCCTACTTCGTAATTTTACGCCTGGTCCAGATATCGAGGATGACACCTGAGATGGTAGCCCACTCTTAAAGCTTCCTTACTTCGCCAACCTGAGAGCATTTACCTCCGATGAATTTAGTTTAGTTTAATTATATTAACATCCTATTGTAATGCAACATTAGGGCTCATCATTTTGAACGACGGTCAGATGACGAGGAAAACACTTGAGCTGGCACCCTCCTCTTCACACCACACCAGCGGGAGGATGTTTGGCCTGACGGATTTAAAGTGCAAGAGACCTCTTACACGACGGTCCTTCGGTGGAATCGGGCTTCGAACCTGCAACCCTCCGGTTCCAAAGCCGAGACCTCATCACCAGAGCAATTTTGTCTTTGGTTAATTTTCATTAGAATTTACTACCAATTTTCCCATTTCTCAAAATATATAATATTTTCAAATATTTTTTTGTATTTTTAGTGTTTATTATTGACAATACATCGAAAAACCATACATAATTTTTTAAAAATCCAATTTTTCAAAAATTTTCCTTCGAACGTAGTCGGATACTTTAATTCCTTTTCTAGTACGTGTTCTATAATACTCACATTTTCCCAATCCTCAAAAACATTTACTTCCTAAAGTGCATTTCAATAACTCTGTAGTTACTCGTACTAATTACCCCCGCCAACTCCCTAAATTTCCAACTTAATTCAACAGAGAAAAAGTTTATTTTAGTTAATTTTTTATTTTATAATTATTAAAAAAATTATTAAGTATCAAAAAATTATTAAATTTTGCAAGAACTGAACTCGCATTCTTCACCTTCACGTGAGAAATACTAGAATCCTCCTATTTTACCTATTGAGCTGTTGCTTGTTGTGTTCAATCTTCATTACAAACTGCTAAAACTCTATTTAAAGTATTAAAAATTTATTGAATTTAATCAATTAATTAATATTAAAAAACCTGTATTAACATCGAGTGTATTAACTCCACTGCAAGTTTTAAAAAAATGTGTTTGAACTCGAGCGGATGAACAAAAATTATTTTATTAACGATTGAAGATTTGAACAAGATATACAAATAAGCATATATAGGGAGAGTGTAAACTAATAGTAGGAATTGGATAAATATTTAAAACCAAAACACATAAGGAAAAACATTTTACAATTAAATTTTATCATTGATAAAACCCTATCCATCGATAATAACATTTGATGACATGTATTAGAATATGATTATTATTTAGTAAATATTTTTTATTTAATAATTGATCAGAAATTCAAACACAGACATTCTATAATAATTTATCAAACTCAAATAACTTTTCAGCACGAATACTAGTTAAAATCCATGAATATTTGAAATCTAAAAATACTTTCTCCTATTTTTAAATAACCAGCAGGTGACCGAGCTCCGCTCGGAGAAAACAGCTATCGAAGCTAACTCGAAGATTTAAATTTTCAATTGTGATTTATCAAAACAATATATGCCATAAGAAAATTTGTGAAACCATTGGTGAAAAGATAACCGGTTACAGTGCACCATTGTAAACTATTCTAAACAAAGTTAGAGTTTGGAAAGGGAACTATTCTATACAAAGGTAAAGATTGAAGTGTGTTGAAGTTCAATATTTTTGACAAATTTATTTAGAAAAATCAAACATATATACATACATAAGAAACATATTATAAACCAATAACAGCATAAACATAAAACTTTATTAGTTCGCCATATTGGCTATAGATGGCAGCACGTTACCGCTTGAAAATTTAAGTAGCCATTATGGCGAACTAATAAAGCTTGAAAATATCCTATCTGTAACTCCGAACTGCTGGACCGTAGCGCTTCAAAACCGGCGCCAATTGATTCCTCGTGGCCAAAAACCCCCAGACCCCCCAAGTTTACCAGAGTTTATTAATTCTGGGGCGATTTTCGACTTGGCAACCATTCCTCGTATTATAGTATTAGATAAATAATAAAAATTGGAGACACACTACTATCAAACAAAGATTAAAAGATTTTACGGAAATATTTCGCACACAATAATCTGAGCAAAACAACTGACCTTCAAAGACTGTTTTTTGAAATTAAGAATATTCACCTGCTTGTAAAATCAACACTTTATTTTTTATCGCTAAGTGCTTTTGATAGAAGAAATGGGACAATTTTGTGCGTGCTTGTGTATATGCGGGTGTGTTTTACTTCTCTATAGCGCAAAAAGTCGACTAAACCAAATTGTGCTAATATACGTTGAAAATTCTGATTCACATTTGGAAGGCATTTTTTAGATTTTAATTATTTAAGGTATCCGATTACATTCGATGAAATTTTTTTTTAAATTTCGATTTTTTAAAAACAATTTAAAATTATGGTTTTTAGATGTATTGTCAATTATAATATAAAATATTATAAATACAATAAAATTATTTGAAAATGTAATATATATTGAGAAATAATAATAGGATAGTTCGTAGTAAATTTTGATGAAATTTAACCCAAACGGTTAACACTCTGAACAAAATTGTAATGTAGCAAATCTTATTTTTCTTTGTACACAAGTTATAGAATATAATGATGAATGAAATGAACCAAAATCAAAGAAATGTTTTGAGATGCAAAGAAGTGATGAGTAAATATCGACGTATATATATGCCTTTTTCCATAAATTCACAACTTAATTTTTCTAAAAACGTCTATAAAAGGAAAAAATATTTCACCGAAAATAAAACTTTCTGTTCATTTCATTACCCACATTATTTAAAACACACCCGGGAATTTTTACATAAATACCTCTATTAGATTTTGAGATATCATGTTGACGGTGGAGAATTTTTATGAAAATTAAAGTTTTGACAAAACTGTAGTTGAAGACAAATTTTACTTGGAAAAAATATATAACCCTGGATGATAGATCAAGCCTTCATTTTTCTAAAAAAAATAAACAGTTTTGGAAAGAAAAAAGTCTAAATTACAAGAAATAAAAAGTTTTTTAAAAATTCGCTATTGTGATCGATAAAAAGTGTTTTAAACGTAGTCGCATACCTTAAATGTTGGGCGAAATACCGGCGTTATTGTATATCAATTTCAGAAAAAAATAGCGTGAATTAAAATCTTCAAGAATTCCTTCCAAGTGTGAATTAAAATCTTCAACGTATATTAGCACAATTTTTTTAGTCGACCGGATACTCTATAGATAAGTAAAACCCACACACATACATACACAAGCATGCACAAACTGTCCCATCTTTTCTATCAAAAGTAATTAAAGATAAAAAAAATTAATTTTTAATTTTTTAAAAGATGGGCGAAATACTGGCTTTTTTGTATATCAATTTCAGAAAAATAATATGTTCTAAAAAATCATTTTTCTAACACCTTTAAATTTGAAAAATTATATAATTTTTTAATATCAATACAGTTGGCATAAAAAAAATTCTCTCTAATTTTTGAAATTGGTATGTTTGAATTAAGTATTTTTTTGTTATTGTAATAAGATTTCTGATAATTTTCAGTTTAATCTGGCAACAATTATTTAACTCTGATTCCTTTCACTAATAAATAAAGATCTTCCTATTGTTTTACAATGCTGTTATGATGTATTTTATTCGGTTTTAGGTCATAGAATTTCTTGTAGATTCTTATTAAAGAATCCCTTAAGGTATCCGACTACGTTATCAACAATGTTTATTAATCACATCGGCAATTTTTTTAAAAAAATTCTTATTATTTCTAGTAGTTTTGATTTTTCTCTTCCCAAAACAGTTTAGGTTTTTTAAGGAAAGGAAGGTCTGATCTAACATCTAGGGTCACATATTTTTCAGTTAAAATTTAAATACTTTTTTAAAAATAAAATTTTTCAAAAATTTTACTTCGAACGTAGAAGGATACCTTAAGTGTACATCATATTGTGACCAAGAATATTTTCAATTACAAAACCGATATAACTTTCAATAAATAATTCTAGAAAAATTGAGAACATAAGGCAACATAATAAAATTAGCAAATCCATGATACTTCTTTGCAAGATATCAACTTCAGTGTACATTCATTTAACATTATGGTTACCTAAAATATAACATCAACCACTGAATTGCGCAAATTGAAAGACATTATTTGAAAAAATAAACAATTCTAGATTAACAATCTAATGTAATGGTGCGTTAATAAAAGAAATCAACTTTAAAGTGTGAGTAAGTGAATTTGATCACTGCAGGTCTATTCATCTGACCTGTCAACAACAAACTGATGTCTTTTCTTTTTGATCGCAATGTTCAACGAAGTTTATATAATTGGTTTAAGGTATCTGACTACGTTCTAAAGAACATTTTTGAAAAATTTGGATTTTTTTTTTCAAAGTATTTAAAACTATGACTTTTAGATGTATTTATAGTTTTACAAAATGCTAAAAATACAATATTATTTGAAAATATAATATATTTTGAGAAATGTCTAGTAAATTTCAATGAAATTTAACCAAAAATGGTTAACACTCTACACAAAATGCCAATGCAGTAATCCTATTGTCCTTTGTACGCAAGTTATACAATATAATGGGGACCGCGGTGGCCTGGTGGTAAGGTCTCGGCTCAGGTTCGAGACTCGATTCCACAGAAGAACCGTCGTGAGAGGGGGTCTCTTGCACGTTAAATCTGTCAGGCCAAACGTCCTCCCGTTGGTGTGGTGTGGTGTGGAGAGGGGGGTGCCAGTTCAGGTGTCGTCCTCGTCATCTGATCTTGGTTCAAAATCACATGGTTCGTCCCAAAATAGCCCTCGTGTTGCTTTACAACGGGACGTTAATATAACTAAACTAAACTATACACTATAATGATGCATGAAGTGAGCCGAAATCTAAGAAAAATCTTGAGACGCAAAGAAGTGATGGGTAAAAATATACGTATATACTCATTTTTTCCATAAATTTACAACTTATTTCTTCTAAAAACAACTATAAATGTGAAAGTATTTCCCCAACACTAAAACTTTTGGTTCATTTCATTGTTCATATTATTTAAAAGAAACACTGAAATTTTTACGTAAATATCTCTTTAGTTTTTGAGACATCATGCTAACGGCGGTGAATTTTTATCAAAATTATAATTTTGACTAAATTGAAATTATATATAAATTTTAGCTTAAAAAATAGGATTTACTTAAAATTCCACTGAATGATAGGTCAGGTCCTCCTCTTCCTAGAAAAGTCCGAACTACAAGAAATAACAATGAAAAAAAAATCTTCAATGTAGTCGATAATCAGTGTTTTCAACGTAGTCGGATACCTTAAGAGTTAACAGATCTATATGATTCTACTTTCTATGTCAACATCTGGTTTTATGTGTTTTAAGTGTTTTTATCACTTGTGCAATTGGAGTAGCAGTTATTCGACGTTTTCTTTTAGCTGTAATTTTGACATAACGATCCTTATTCGAAAACTTTTTAGATGAATAATCAAATTTATTAATTATAGTAATGGTTCCAATTTCATGAAATATTTTCCATGAATATTTCCAAACTTTTTTTAGTAACGCTCTGATAATTCAGTACTCATTAGGAAAAAATCTTTAATCGAACCTTCTTTTCCCAGCTTATTTTCAATAATTTCAAAGCTAAAATATTCTATGGGTTCTTTGATTCATACAATTTATTTATCATCATAATTCGGTCACCTGAAGCTTTATCGCATACATAATGTTAAAGATGCTATCTTCCTCATCACATGCATAATAATTCTAGACACAATGCTAGATTGCGAACCTCAGAGTGATTAAACTTTTATTTTCAGAGTCCTACAAGTGAATGTTGCTTAAATAATGAAGAAAATTGGCAAATTTTTTGTTAAACAACGGAAACTAAAACTTGCCTCATGACTACAACTCTCATAGTAAGATCATATACAAAATTTCAAATATATAGTCATTAGATTCTTAATATATTGCATGTATACAAATGTATAAAAGTGCAAGCGACTATTCTCTTGATGGATTAATCTGAAAATATAATACAAATCCGCGTTTAGATTACTTTCTAAAACTATTCGTTCTACGCATACTTTTACAACGTTCTACTATAGTAAGTTTTTTTTTTAAGTTCTGTTTCTTATGGTACTTGCCATTGGATAATGTCCGTTATCACAAAGACGGTGATTTAAGCCGACAGTGCGCATCTCTTGTTTTTTTCAGTAGTGACATCTAAGGCCAAGAGTATGACTTTGTCACTCAAGCGTTACAGCCCATTTTACGGGCTGGACTTATTTCATGCATTTTCATTCACATATCATAATTTAGACCTGAATCATTGAACGATCACCTCTTAACCAAGACCCCTAGTGGTATTACTCTCGACATGGAGGAATTTGTGACCACGGCGGATTTGTACGTGCCCCAGTCACCACCACAAACGGTGAATTTTCGACTGCAGTATTCTAACTCGCCACCTAATGGACCTGAGTCCAACACCCTACAAACCAGGCTATTAAAACTAGAACAAATGTTCCATATTGTAGTTATTATGTTCTCGTACTCTCATACAGACGTAATTTCCTCAGAATGCACTTCGTTCAAAATTTGATAAAAATCTTCAAATTTTATGTAAAAATTATTCCAATTTACTCAAAACTTTTTAGACTTATTTTTATCTTTCACACAAACAGACTAACATAGATAAAAAATATTTTTTTCGAATTCAGGTAGATGTGAAGCAAGGAAATTCGTTAAAATCTCCAGACCGATTACTTTAACATTAACAATAAATTTTCCTTGTGAATTTCATATGCCAAAAACTATAAACACAAATTGTCTGCATTGTGAGATTTTTTTACATTTGAGCAATTTACTACTTCTCGAGTACTATCGCACCTTAAACTAATAGCAAATTCATGAGCTAATAAATAAAGTATTTCCCATACTTGGCTATTATGTCTTCTTCATTGAATCTCTTGAGATTTATTTTAGTGTGCGGAAATTAATATAATATTTCTGTCTTTCGATTTATGGATAGTATATTTGCAGCTAGAAACATTAAGAAAAAAAATAGTAAGGACATACACTAGATGTTGCCGCATTGAAACGGAGCATGCCGAGTCTGCATAGCTGAAGGGTTATGACGCTGGACTCACAGTCAGGAGAGCATGTGTTCGAATCCTTGTAGACTTAAAATTTGTTGAAGTATTTTTCCTTTATTTCGTGTTGCAGAAGATTCTGGACCTTTCTTTAATTTACCAGATAAGTGCCTTAATATGAGTCATTCATATGCTGGTATCGAATAAGTCGACAAAAGGGAGTCCTTCGTATACTGGTATCGAATAAGT
>JAPMOQ010021343.1:190961-223455 GCA_026543055.1 Argiope trifasciata | reverse complement strand
ATATTTATATCTTTCTTTAATTATTTAAATTTTAATTCCGGCAAAATCGTTTGATAAAAACATCAGAATACATCAGTTTTTATCTAATGGTTATAAAGTTAAATTAGTTTTTATTTAACGGGAATAAATTATGTCTGCAAAAGAAAGTGTTTTCGAAATTACACAATTTTTTTATAAAAAAAAACATAAAGGATATGCATATGTACACATTTTATACAATATTTTGATATATTAATAAGAAATATTTATAAATATTTATATCTTTCTTTAATTATTTAAAACTTTATTCCGTTTGATAAGAACATCAGAATACATCAGTTTTTATCTAACGGTTGCAAAGTTAAATTAGATTTTATCTAACGGGAAAAAATTATGTTTGCAATAAAAAGTGTTATTCGAAATTACACAATTTTTTAATAAAAAAAGAAACATAAAGGATATTTGTACATACTCTACACAATATTTTGATGCTAATAATAAATGTTTATAAAGATTAAAATTCCCATACTTTTATCTTCAAATCAATTAATACACGAAGAACCGATAGTTTGAAAAAAGTGAAATAAAGATAACTTCATTAAATCGAGTCAAACAACAAAATCTAATGTTCAATTACCTGTGATATATTAGCACAGATTTGACAACAATACATCCAAAGGCGGATCAAAAAACGGTCGAAATCATCCAGTTCCAGTTAACTTCTATTTGATGAGGCTTCTTTCTACTTCAAAAAGAATGATTCGAGTCGATAAAATTTTCGATCTTTCTGAATTATTAAAACAAAATAAGAAGTGCAAAACAATTTTTTCAAAAAATGGAGCAAAACGTAAAAAAACACTTGTATTTAGTGCGAAGACGAAATTCTTCAAGATGAAAGCTACGGCGCTATCAATTGAAAGCAAATTAGAAATGAATTGCCAAATGGACGTTAATCTCAAGCAATTGTCTTTAAAATAATGTGCCAATATTATTTTTTATCATAAGTCCTGATAAGCTTATTTTAAAATTTATTTTTCTTGAACATTCTAGTAAAATAAAGCGATAGCGTTAATACAAGATAAAAAGTTCTGATTTATTTTTTGAATCATATGATCAAATATATGTTATATATTAATAAAAATATTATTAAATATATATTATATATTAATAAAAATTAATGTTAAACATATATTATATATTAATAAAAATATTTTTACCCATATATTAAATACTAGCTGGCGCGTTGCTGAAACCGAAAAAGTAATATTAAGTGTAATCAATCAATAATTTGGCGACATTTTATCGAAATAGGTCGAACTGGACGACAGTATATAAAATAGGAACTAATATCCTTTTTTATATATTACTAGCCGCCTTTGGCGACCAGCTGGTTCGCCATGAATAAAGCGTTCTAAAATTTTCAATTAAATCACATATTCATTAGCCTTGAAGTAATTCCGGGCATTGATTGACCTGAAAATAGTATTTTCTTTAAGATGATGGACAGAAAGTTCTAGAAGTACACCTTTTCCTAATAATATTCTTTAATTTTATAAATCAGTCAGTTTTAACCATCGGTTATGCTTTCAAAATATTAAAAAAAAGTTCGATGATGTTGCCAAAATATTAAATATGTTTTTTTAAAGAAAGCGGGAATAGGAAAAAAAGTATTAAATTAATGATACAGATATTGCAAACGATTACATAAATATGCCATTAAGTCGGGATTTCAATGCATATCCTGTCTAAATTCCATCAGGTTTACCGTAAATAAAGAAGATTTATTGAGTTAATGATATAGATATTGCAAACGAGTGTAGAAACCTTTGCTTTGCATTTATTTTTTAAAGAAAATATAACATTCTATATTTATGTTATTTTATCCAGTCACGTGCTGAAAGTTGCATTTCTGTTGATTTATTTTGCGATGATAATTTTTTTTATTTGAACTTCCGGCATTCTTTTATTTTATCCAGTCACGTGATAAAAAAACATGGTTAAAATATTTCTTTAAAAATTCGTTAAAAATAGAAACTTAAATTATACATTAAAACACTGATACCATTAGAAGGCTAATTTTTAAATCTTTAAATTGATGTAAAAATCATGTTTGTGCGATCATATTTTCGGAAGTTATGGCGGAAAAACGTCGAAATTTCGCTTAAATTTTAATTAATTCAAATTCTAATTAAAAATTCGAAAAAGGGCTCCGAGGTGCACATTCCGAACCTCCAAGGTGTACATGTACCAAATTTGGTAGCTGTAGGTCCAACGGTCTGGCCTGTAGAGCGCCAACACACACACACACACACACATTGAGCTTTATTATAAGTATAGATTTTGTGTATTCATTGAGAAGTGCATAGCTAGTGTTCTTTCAGAATGGTAATGAAAGAATGCATTATATCTCTTGATGCATTTAACATTCTTACGGAACTCTCAAGATTAATTTTAGAAAATGTGATTAAAATATTTTTTTTCAAAATTCATTAAACATAAAAAATATACTTATACCATAAAATCGTTAATATAGTTGAAAAGATAATTTTTTGAAAATTAGGATAGTGCAAATTATTTGTACTATAATATTTTTGGAAGTTGCTGCGGAAAACGCTAAAATTTAATTAAAAATTCAAACCCACAGGATTGATCTCCCAAAAATTTTCTAGCATAATCTATATCTATCTTCTATACTTATAATAAAGCTCAATGTGTGTGTGTGTGTGCGTGTGTGTGTGTGTGTGTTGGCGCTCTACAGGCCAGACCGTTGGACCTACATCTACCAAATTCGGTACATGTATACCTTGGCGGTCCAGAATGTGCACCTCGGAGCCCTTTTTTCGAATTTTTAATTAGAATTTGAGTTAATTAAAATTTAAGCGAAATTTCGACGTTTTTCCGCCATAACTTCCAAAAATATGATCGCATAAACATGATTTTTACATCCATTTAAAGATTAAAAAATTAGCCTTCTAATGGTATCAGTGTTTTAATGTAAAACTCAAGCTTCTATTTTTAACGAATTTTTAAAGAAATATTTTAACCATGTTTTTTTAGCACGTGACTGGATAAAATAAAAGAATGCCGGAAGTTCAAATAAAAAAATATTATCATCGCAAAATAAATCTAAAGAAATGCAACTTTCAGCACGTGACTGGATAAAATAAAAGAAACATAAAATGTGATATTTTCTTTAAAAAATAAATGCAAAGCAAAGGTTTCTACAATCGTTTGCAATATCTATATCATTAACTCAATAAATATTTATTTACGGTAAACTTGATTCAATTCTGACAGGATATGCATTGAAATCCCGACTTAATGGCATATTTATGTAATCGTTTGTAATATCTGTATCATTAATTTAATACTTTTTTTCCCCTTTCTCACTTTCTTTAAAAAAACATATTTAATAATTTGGCAACATCATCGAAATTTTTTTATATATTTTGGAAGCATAACCGATGGTTAAAACTGACTGATTTATAAATTAAAGAATATTATTAGGACTTTTAGAACTTTCCGTCCATCATCTTAAAGAAAATATTAATTTCAGGTCAATCAATGCCCGGAATTACTTCAATGCTAATGAATATGTGATTTAGTTGAAAATTTTAGAACGCTTTACTCATGGTGAACCAGCTGGTCGCCAAAGGCGGCTAGTCTGTAATAAAGTTGTTACCTCTGAAAATGACTTGCATGGTATTTGTGTACAATAGCTATACAATATTAACCTTCAACTTGGGTTTAGCATTTCTACTGAATATATTCTGTCTCCTCGGCTAGTGATTTGGAGATTAATCTTTGGTAAGTAAATGCGGTTGAGATACGATTTTTTAAATTTATATAATCGTACTCTCCCTGTAACCATCCCGTATATGTAAACAATAAGTAGACCAAGTTTCATCGCAATCAGATGAACAGTTTTAAGAGGGCACAAGAGACATAAGAGAAATATTCATTTATTTATATAAATTATGTCACTTTAAGAGTATTATGATAAGGAAAGATTGGAAGATTTTTAATTTTTTAAGCAGAACGATGATCAACGTGTTAAATTTATATAAAGAAAAATTTCAAAAAAAGATGAAACCTACTTGCATCCAAACTTCTTGTTCTAATCGAGGTGGACTATTTCAAACGCTAAAGACACCATCTAAGGTACAAAAGTCCTGTCGGTGAAATGTTGCAACATTTTTAGTCTAGAACACGGGCTTATATTGCTTTACATAAGTGCTTTGTAAACCGCCGGACTGTGAAAATATTTCGGAAGTACGATTAAAAGCGCAATCGCACCAAACAAACACACTCAACTTTTTCCGATGATAAGTAAGAGATGTAGCCGCCCGTGTTTGGGAGTAAACAACGTAAAACCTCAATTCCTAATCGAGGGAAAGTGGGTTGAAGTTGTTTAAATATCGTCACATTACCCCAAAAGCATTTTTTTTTTCTTTTTCTCAGAAACGGCAAAGCATTATATATGCCAAAACAATCGAGGTTTTGATGATTATCCATATTTCAAACCTCTCTGGGTTAAAAAAAAACACTTTTCTTTTGTTTAAAAATTATTTTACTCTGTCTGTGAAAAAGATAACTCAAACTTTGTTTGAGTTAAACTGCGTGATTCTGTATGTGATCTTTGTACCACATTCTACACAAAATTGTAATGCAGCAATCCTATTTTTCTTTGTACACAAGATATAGAATACAATGATGAATGAAATAAATCAAAATTTAAGAAAATGTTTGAGATGAAAAGAATTTATGGATATAAACATATGAATATATGTTTTTTTTCATAAAGTTGCAACTTAATTTTTCTAAAAAACCCTATAAATGAAAAATTATCCCACCAGCAATAAAACCTTTGGTCCATTTCACTGGACCGTGGTGGCCTGGTGATAAGGTCTCGTCTTCAGAACCGGAGGGTTTCAGGTTCGAGGCTCTATTCCACAGAAGAACCGTCGTGTGAGGGGGTCTCTTGCACGTTCAATATGTCAGGCCAAACGCCCTCCCGCTGGTGTGGAGGGGGGCGCCAGCTCAGGTGTCTTCCTCATCTTCTGAGAGCGGTTCAAAATTAAGAGGTCGGTTCCGAAATAGCCCCAGTGTTCCTTTACAACGGGGCGTTAATATAACTAAACTAAACTTCATTCGCAGAAAGTTTGTCTGCCTGTTCGCCCGAATGGAAGAAAACGCTTGGTAATAAAATGTAAAGAATTAGAATGATAAAAGTTAGTAAAGATTTTGAACATCCAAAGAATTATATTAAATTTCAACCTAAACCGTCAACGGGCTGATATATATATATATATATATATATATATATATATATATGAAGAGACATTTTTTTAAATATATATTTTAAAATTAGAGAAATTAATGGATTCTCTATTAAAATTAGAGAAAAAATCTGTCCTCATTGAAATGCTTTTCTTTTCTTAAATTTTAGCATACTTCAAATGAAATTGTATATATTAATATTCTTCTAAATAATTAAGGGGGGAAATGGGAAATTCGTTTAAATTTTAAATAAAAATTATATAAAATAATTTGCTTCTATTGTTTATTTGCATAGTAAATGGTCACTCCTTTATGTTGATCATTTACTATACTAGAAATAACTACATGCATAATTTAGTAGCTTTAAATTTCAATGTTCTGAACTAAAAAAGAGTTTTAAAGCGATTTTTTCTTCATATGATACAGAGCAATGATCTTCAAGGATATAGAGCAATGATCAGTTTCGTAACTCATTCAAAAACAGAAATTTAAACTCTTTTTTTTTCCTAATGTATATTCTTGGAATCATTTAAATTTGAAGTTTAAACTAGGAAAAAACAGGTGTTAGGTGTTATTTATGCAATTATGAAACCGAGGCTAATTTGTCACGTTTTAAATGTAATGGTGATGTAATTTATCACTTTTTTCTCTCAAAAAAATATGCATAATACATGACGCCATTTTCAAATGGTATGCCAACTAGAGCATTATTATACTAAGAGACAAAATGCCCTATATGTGATAAATTAAAATAACTCTGAATTATAACATATCATATATTAAGCACATTGTAAATCATTTTTTAAAATAATGAACAGAATTACATATTCCTATAAAGTATAAGTGATCAAAAACTATAAAAGTGAAATGTAATGAAATGTAAAGCAAAGAGATATTATGAATCTGGTCTAAAGACTATCAATGACCACTTTTAAGGTATCTGATTACATTCAAAGAAAAAAAATGTTAAATTAGATTTTTTAAAAACAATTTAAACCTATGGTTTTTAGACGCATTGACAATTATATTACAAAATGCTAAAAATACAACAAAATTATTTGAAAATATAATATATTTTGAGAAATAGGAAGAATTGTAGTAAGCTTTAAAGAAATTTAACCAAAACGGTTAGCACTCAACAAGAAATTATAATGCAGTAATCCTATTTTTCTTTGTACACTAGCTACAGAATATACATGAAATGAACCAAAATCTGAGAAAATTTTGAGATGCAAAGTAGTAATGGGTACAAATATACGTATATATGCATTTTTTCCATAAATTCAAAATTTAATTTTTCGAAAAACATCTATAAATGAAAAAGCATTTCATCAACAATAAAACTTTTGGTTCATTTTATTGCCCATATCAATTAAAGCACACACTCTGAAATTTTTATGAAAATTCCTTTGTTACATTTTGATATATCATGTGAACGGCGGGGAATTTTTATGAAAATTAAAGTTGGAGACAAATTTTAGCTGAAAAAATATGTGATCCTTGTTTATGGGTTGGGCCTTCCTTTTCCTAGAAAAGATAAATCGTTTTCTAAAGAAGAAATTCTAAACTACAAGAAATAACAATGAAAAAATATTCGGCAATGTGGTAGACAACCAATGTTTTTAACAAAGTCGGATATCTTAAGCAAGGATTCAAACCAGGATTTTGAAAGTAACGAACATAGTTACTTACTCCCATAAAGAAATTCCTGCCAAGCGGTGCTGAAATCAGTTTGATACAATAAGTAGAACGCTTCCGATTTCTGATTTGAGAAATGCTCTCGATATACGTGTCACATGTTGCAACGGATTGTGTATCAAACAGCATTGCACAAGGGCATCGAAAGATTTCAATTACCCATCATTAATTTAAAAATATGTCGAATATGGGAAAGCTGCAACATTTATTCCATTCTTTCATATGTGAAATTTCTGGGAATCGAATACATCTACCTTCCATTGTTTCTGATTGGGATTACCCTTTGAAATTTTAAGTATCGAAATAAAAATGAAATAAAACTGAATTTTTACGACGATATAGAGCAATGATCAGTTTCGTAATAAACAGAAACAGAAATTTATATTTTTTTACCTAATGTATATTCTTGGAATCATTAGATTTGAAGTTTAAAATAGGGAAAAAAACAGGAGTTTGGAATTGGTTATGAAATAATGAAACGGATGCTAGTTTGTCACGTTTTAAATGTAATGGTGATGTAACTTATCACTTTTTTCTCATAAAAAATATTCTACAAACAATTAAACCGAGAATTTACAGTCCTCCTTTCATCCAATTATATTGGGGGCCGCGGTGGCCTGGTGATAAGGTCTCGGCTCCGGAACCGGGGGTTGCAGGTTCGAGAATCGATTCTACCGATGAACCGTTGAGTGAGGGGATCTTTTGCACGTTAAATCTGTCAGCCCAAACATCCTCCCGCTGGTGTGGTGTGGAGAGGGGGGGGTGCCAATTCAGGTGCCGTCCTCGTCATTTGAACGTGGTTCAAAATTGCGAGGTCCGTCCCAAAATAGCCCTCATGTTGCTCTAAAACAGGACGTTAATATAACTAAACCATCCAATTTTATTTGCAGTTTCTCTTGGCCAATTTATGTGGAATTAATTTACATCCACATATTATAGAAGTAAACATCGAAATAACACCAACATACGAATAAAAATTTTAAGAATTTCCGATACTACTTAATTTTATATAATAAACCGCCGATTTCCTGGCTTAGGGGTAGCGTGTCTTCCTTGTGTTCTGGGCGTCCCTGTTCGAGCATGGCTGTTATTTTGTGTTCTATCTGTGAGTAGTGTGAATGTACCCCCCTCCCCACTATAAAAACGGGTTGTGCAAGTGAATGTGAAGTATGATGTAGCTAAGTCATACTCTTGGCGTTAATTGGTGCTACTGAAAAAAAAGGGACGCTCACTTTCGGCTTAAATCGCTTACAAGTCGGTCGGTGGGCTTGTAAAGGGCCATAAGTCGCAACAACATATAATAATCATCAATTTAGTTTATTTCAGTACAATTCTAAATATTCATACTTCAACAACCATAAAATTCGGTAAGGTTGTGTCATTAAAACTTTTTGGCATATTTTCCCACTCCATTGACATTGCAAACAAGACACTTTGTAATTATCGTATCAGTTAACGATAACCCGAGAAACTCTTAACTTTAACGTACGCCAATAAGGTAACAACAGTTAAAGTCGGCAACCTAGTCAAAGGACACAGCATCTTCCCCGTGATCTGGTCGTCCTGTTTTTGAATCTTGGTTCAGGCGTGGCTGTTATCTACCCTATTTTCTACCTATCTACCCTGTGTTCAAGCT
This sequence comes from Argiope trifasciata, assembly GCA_026543055.1. Taxonomy (NCBI): domain Eukaryota; kingdom Metazoa; phylum Arthropoda; class Arachnida; order Araneae; family Araneidae; genus Argiope; species Argiope trifasciata. The sequence continues at coordinate 214,862 of JAPMOQ010021343.1, read as the reverse complement.
GTAAGTTGTGTGTAAAAACACCATATAAAAATGGGTTGTGCTAGCGAATGTGTCTGTCATCTTCATATCAGCTGGAAGTCTGATTTCCACCCTCAGAGGTCTTTGTTCTCAGAAGCTACTGCACACTCGGCTTAAACCACTAACAGTTCGTCTGCGAAACCTGTTGTTGTAAAAACAATAACAGGTTAAGTGCTGTCGATACCGCTTCGTTCAGAGGTGACGAGATGGTCGACTTGTGGTGACATCTTAATAAGCCAGTAACAGCCGCTAGACATCAGCGTTCGCTTTTGTCGAATGGTTAAGTTACTAGACTTCTAACCCAAACATCGCAGTTTCGATCCTTGGCGGGGATCAGCCTGAACATTGGCCCAATCCCAGCCAATACTACCGCCACAGACTGTACATTACAAGAACAAGCGTAATAATAGGCTGTTTCATAAAGGACTCCTCCATTTTAAAATTAAAAACTCGACAATTGAAATTTATAGTACAATGAAACTAACTCTATATTTATTTTGAAAGTAATAAAAATCTGATTGAGAAGTTTCAGATGCTCCTTATAAGTTATAACGCAGTATGGTTTCTAATATGCAGGTATTAGGTAGAGGATGAAAAAACTCTGTGCAGTATATAATTTTTCTGTCTTCAGTTGTTAAATAGTAAATGATTTCGTAAGTGTAATTGGGTCTGAAGCATGGCTCAGTTTTCTTTCACCTACGTGGTATTTCATTTTTAATTTAAATTATATGGTTGCTAATGCACTAAGGTTTTGTCATCATAGCTCCACATAAGACTTGAGGCCAGATTATTAAAAGATTTTATGACTAAATTTAATTATTGATGCTTTTCTAGATACAGCCATAATTTACGTCATAGCGAAGAGTGTTTGTTGTTAAATAACTTGAAGACACAGGGTGTCCTTTTTGGGGTTTCTTGGATAACATAACAACAAAAGGCATACGGATACTCCATAGGGTAGTGGGCCTAGAAAACTGCACTGCGGTTTATTTCGAAAGAGAGAGAGAGCCAAGATCACACTCCCCACCATACGAGGGTCAAGTTCGCTTATGCTGGAAAAAATATATATAAAGAAGCAGCAACAGTGATGAGACCACGTGATGTTTACAGGATTGGCGGCTCGCTCTGCCCAGGAAGATCACATGGTACATGGATTCTTAACAGACCCCTCCATTTTTAAATTAAAAACTCGACAATAGAGATGGATAGTATAATGAAACCAGCTCTATGTTATTTTGAAAGTAATAAAAAACTTATAGAGAAGTTTCAAATGCTCAATATAATTTATAAACGTAGTATAATATCCAATAGGCAGGTATAAGGTAGAGGGAATAGAATGTAGATTATATAAATTTTCCGTCTTTAGTTGTTAAATAGTAAATGATTTAATAAGTCTTAATGAGTCTGAAACATGTCTCTGTTTTCATGGTATTTAATTTTTTTAATTATATGGTTGTTAATGCACTAAGCGGAACCAGAGGGTTTCAGGCTCGAGACTCAATTCCACCGAAGAACCGTCGTGTGGGGTCTCTTGTACGTGAAATCTGTCAGGCCAAACGTCCTCCCGCTGGTGTGGTGTGGTGTACAGAGGGGATGCCAGCTCCGGTGTCGTCCTCGTCATCTGACGATGGTTCAAAATGACGAGGTCCGTCCCAAAATAGCCCTAGTGTTGCTTTACAACAGGACGTTAATATAACTAAAATAAAGCTAATGCAGTAAGGTTTTGCCATGATAGCTTCCCATAAGACTTGAGACCGGATCCTCAATATCTCTCCCCCACTTGGTTGTTACGCCGTTGTATGCATGTTATATATCGTCATTTGCTGCTCATCATTACAATCATATCACAATCGATTTAAAGTCGGCAAAAATCGCTGTACAAAAATGGGGTTGAAATTTTCAATCATCCTCAATTGTGTGTTGGTTATATTAACGAACCGTTGTAAAACAACTCTAGTTTTAGCTATATTAACGTCCTGTTGTAAAACAACATTAGGGCTATTTTCATCCAGAGTCACATATTTTTAAGCTAAAATATTTCGTTCACTTCAGTATTCTCAAAACTTTAATTTTCATAAAAATTCTCCACCGTTAACAGGATAGCTCAAAAACTAATAGAGGTATGTACGTAAACATTTCAGCGTGTGTTTTAAACAATTTGGAGGATGAAATGAACCAAAAGTTTTATTGTCGGTGAAATACTTTTTTCATTTATGGATATTTTAAGAAAAATTAAGCTGCAAATTTATGGAAAAAACACAAGTGTACGTATATTTTTACCCATCACTTCTTTAAATCTCAAAATGTTTCTTAGATTTTGGTTCATTTCGATCATCTTGATATTTTATAACTAGTATGCAAAGAAAAATAGGATTGTTGCATGACCATTTTGTGTAGTAAAATGTAATATAAATTTTCCTGTTCCTCAAAATATACTATATTTCCAAAAAATTGTATTTATAGTATTTACAATTAACAATACATCTAAAAACACTAAATAGTTTTTTTTAATGCAATTTTGCAAAATTTTTCCTTCGAATGTAGTCGGATACCTTAAAATATCTATGCCAAAGTTTTACGAATTTTCCAAGACAAATATAAAACTAGTTTAATTATTTTCTCACTATTTATTAGAAAAATGCTTCATTTTTAAATGAAAGATTCTTTGTGGGATACCCTTTAGAGCAAAACATGTAGTGTTAATGCGGCTTAGCTTTATTCTATAGTACATTTAGATTATTTTCATGAATTCCTGACAAGTCTTTATTAATCCTTTTTATGTATCTCTTAATCCAGTTTTTCTCCTAAATACAATTCCTGTTTATGTGTGAGGAGTCTCAACTTTCCAGCAAAACAGTGGCAAGATATTACTCCAAACCCTCCAATGTTCCTGGAATTGACAACTCACGTAACATAAGCGAATTCCGCAAAAATTCCTGAAATTGGTTTATTTTTAAAAAAGATTCGGTACTTTCACATTATACCTGCGCAGGCGAAAAGTCGCCAATAATGATGCAATCAACGCCAAACGGAATATCGCCATCGGTAACCTTTTCAGGCTGCATTTTTAAAGAAAGTGGCGGCCATTTTGCCGCCTGCGCCAAAATAACGACTGTGTACAGTTGCCAAAAAGTTTGCTTGGCGAGATTTGCGCAGGTATAATGGAAAAGTAACAAAGATTCAAATCAACAAGGAAATACTTTAAAAGAATTTTAATTCTTGTACGAATATCGGAATTATCTTTTACTCATATTTGTTAACTCTCTTTTAATGATTAATTATAAATATTATGAAATCCAATAACCAATTTTTTTTTCAGTTTACTTCAAGGTGAATCAATTATTTCGTGTATATATAATCTATTTTAACTTAATTAATACGTTAATTAATTGCTCAAAAAGTTAAAATAGCGTATTGTGACTTTGAGAACACATAATAGTGCAAAATTTCAATCCCTAATAAATAAAAAAGAAAATGTAAAATCTATTACAAAATTTGAACTTTACGTAAATGAAACAATTCAAATCAAATTTCCAGAAATAGAAAAACCTCTTGCATACTGTAAATTTTCTCCTAAAGACAACCTTTTGATTATTACTTACTTTGATAAGAAATATTGATTAAAAGGATTATCTTTGATTACAGTAGTTTACAACAGATCGTAAGATACTTTTTTATGGCATAGTAATTTTTGGGGGGCAAAACACCAAGAAAACCATATCTCATGCTGAAAAGCATGTGGAACTTTATCTCATCACGTAGATAAAAAGGCGATGGAGACAAATTCCTCGCCTTATCTTACTACTTTATCTTGCTAAAAATAAAGCTTTATCTTATATCCAAATATCAAATATGTAAATACTACGAAAATATATTAACAAAGAAATCTTGAAGTGACCCAAAAAACTATAAGAAGATGATAAAAATGCACAGAAAGTAAGAAAGATACAGACTAAAATATCGAACAAAATCTTCTGAAAAATTCAAAAATCCGTGCATTGAAAGCAAGGAAGATAAATGCAGACTGAACAATCGGACAAAATCTTCTCAAAAATTCAAAAATCCGTGCATAGAAAACAAGGAAGACGAAGAATGCCAGATCAATTCTTGCAAAAATCAATCATTTTTTGATAATTTAATAAAATTAACTAAAATAAAAAATTTCTTTGTTGATCTAAGTTGGAATTTAATTAAAAAAATTTTTATATTCTGTTTTGACAGTTAATTTGCGTCTTTTTTGTCACACACCGGCAAGTACGAACTTAAAATTAAAAACTTCTAAAAGTTCAAAAATGGTAAGCAGAATGCAATAATGTCTATCAACAAGCAAAATGAGGAAAATACCAAGAACTATAAATATAGATCAGGTCAGCAACCATTATTTCCTGACTTGGAATCACTGTGATTGAATTATTGGCTAAAAAGTAAAACGTTTAGCTTCGCAAGACTGATATTTAACCGAATTGTCCTTGAAATGACACCAGTTAGACATATTGACAAAATAATTCAAGCAATAGAATATTCTTGGATGGATGGCTACTTTCAGCGATGCAAATTTTTTTATTGCAATACATGCAAATTATTTGCTTTAAATAAATTTGTATGCATAAAATAAATGTGAGGGTAGATATTAAAAAATCGATATATTGATCGCTTTTCAGTTATAACCTATAGAAATGTAAGAGAAAGGCGAAAACTACTAATTGTATTATAAATGATTAATCGCGAAAATGAATAATATTCCGAAAACCTCATCAGCATCGATTAAGGTATCCGACTGTGTTAAAAACACTGGTTATCGACCACATTGACGAATATTTTATTAATTGTTATTTCTTGAAATTTAGACTTTCCTCTCTTCAAAAAAGTTTATCTTTTCTGGGAAAAGGAAGGACTGTCCTATCATCCAGAGTCACATATTTTTTCAGTTAAAATTTGACTTTCACTTCAGTGCTCTCAAAACTTTAATGTTCATGAAAATTCTCCATCGTTAACACGATATCTCAAAAACTAATAGAGGTATTAACATAAAAATTTCACCGGATGTTTTAAATATTATGCGCAATGAAATGAACCAAAAGTTTTATTGGTGGTCCAATACTTCTTCATTTATTAATGTTTTTAGAAAAATTAAGTTTTAAATTTATGGAAAAAATACATATGTATGTAAATTTTTCCCCTTAACCTTTGTATCTCAAAATGTTTTCAAGATTTTGGTTTATTTCCTTCATCATTGTATTCTATTTTTTGTGTACATAGAAAAATAAGATTGCTGCATTACAATTTTGAGTAGAATGTTAACCGTTTTGATTTAATTTCATTAAAATGTACAACAAATTTTTCTGTTTCTCAAAATATATCATATTTGAAATAATTTTGTTGTATTCATAGCATTTTGTATTATAATTCACAATAGCTTACTTCTAAATATTTTTTTAAAAATTCAATTTTTCTAAAATTTTTCTTCGAACGTAGTCGGATACCTTAAACAGATATTTTTTTCGAATGCTATCAAAATATGAATAGAAGTAGTGGCAATAAATTAAATTCATATTTTCTTCTAAACTGTAAGAGTGATTTCAACCGATATTAAACAGTTATTACTTACTATATAAACAAGGTTTTAGGAATTTATGCATTCATACTGTAACCGTTGCTAGAGTAACTGTAACTTCAAGAGGCATGAGAAATTTAAATGAAATGAAAAGTTAATAGAGTCCATGAAGCATCACTATAGATTGTAATATTTTGAAATATTTCATAATATTGTCACGAAGATTTAAATAAACACATCACCAGCTTTAAACTAATCTCAGAGATATTGAAAGGCTCGAGATCTGTTGTTGATTCAATGGCACTTGTCACTGACAAGCCCACTGATCGCTGTCAGTGATTTTAAACCTAAATTAGCGTCCCTTGAGTTTTTTGACCACAAGTACCAACTACGGCCAAGAGTACAACTTGACTGCTTCATGCTTCACATTCCCTTGCACAACCCCTTTTTAAAGGGGGACACATTCACACTCCTCACAGATAGAACACAGGATAACAACCATGCTCGAACCGGGACTCGAACCCGGGACGCTCAGAACACTAGGAAGACACGCTACCCCTAAAGCAGAGATCGAAGCAAGAGATCTAATGGCGTCTTAGCCAATGATCTGAGTAATAAATTAATGACAATGCTTCGTCTTTTTGTGTAATTTATATATGAGAAAGTAGAAATCACAATCATACTGTCACGAAGCTTTAAATAAAACACCGTCAGCTTTAAACTAACAAACAAGTTTATCGAAGGAAAGTAGCGACTTGCAACTTGACAAGGTCGAGAAGTTGCCCACGACGAGTGGGTATCAGCTTTTTTATAAGAACAGAAGATTCGAGAAACAACCAATTTGCATAACAAAGAAAGGTCTAAAATGTTAGATTATTGAACATTATTTTAGATTGGAAACTAGTAAAGCTTTTAAAAGTTTTTAGTATTCCAAAAAATTGAAAATTACAGATTATTCTGCATACTTTAAAACATTCTTTAATAACGCTCTGCAATAATATGGAACCTTATTTAAATGAAAATTTCAGCTTTACTAGAAATATCGAAATATTTGCTGAATAATCCATGAACAATTCTTGTAAAAGGAAAAGATAGTGTAATGTCTTGACTCTGACCAATCAAATAAGAGAGTTGCGTAACAAAACAATTCTTTTATTAACAGCCTTATAGACATAAAACAAACACAACTCGTTCTTATCAATGTTAATATAATTTATGGGGGTTGCCTGGCGATCGCCTGGTTGGTAGAGCGTTAGTCTCGCAACCGAAAGGTACCCAGCTCTGTCCTCGTCTCGACCAAAGACCGCCGTGTAGACCAATGACAGCTGGGGCACGTTCAATAGATCGTGACTGCAAAGTCCTCCAACTTCCCATGCCTCTGGGGTATACTGAATCAGGGATGAGTCGGTCTCTGATTGGGATCTCAATTCTGACTTGCGGATGGATGAATGAGTTCGACCGACCCCTAAAAAGGATTGTGCCGCGTGTGTTCGAGCCAAGTCGTCCTTTCACCTGAACGGTGCTCGTCAACAACGAAAGGCGCACACTGCTGCCTTCATTCGAAAGAGCTACTTCTCATTCGGCTTGGTACCAAGGGGCATGAAACCGACCCAACCTGAACATTATTTACAAAAATCACACAACAATTGAAAGTTTAATTTTTAAAATGGTTCCTCAATCAACTCCGAGAATAGACATCTAATAGGCTGTTAGCTCAACCAGCTACTTCAGGGGTCAGCCAGAAATCCGAACATAGAACCCCAAATCATTCGGAACTTCTCACAAAATCAAGAACACCATCTTCGAACATCCTTCAATTTCTCACTGATCTCCTCTTTTTTTTTTATTCAAACAAAAACTCCTCATTTCATTTCCATCAGATCTCCGCCTCCGATTTTCCCATAGAGTGCCTTATCAATAGCTATTTAGCAATGCTTCCTCAATGATCTTTATTCCACCATAGGAATGTCTGTTCGTTATCCATCTTTGTACCTGACCCTTCCCGAACACAAGTTAGTTATATTTATTTCACTGCTAATACCGGCTAAATGCCGCCTGACTTCGACATTTAATGACAATGGTTGCTGGTAATTGTGTTAGACATTTGTTAGATCCACGCAGAAGATATTTGGATCTGAACCTGTTGATTCAGTCTTTTGATATAATGGACCTCTTAGTGTTGTTTTTCCACTTCCAATCCATCATCCCAAGAAACAACCCGTAAACGGGATTCGAACCCGACCTTTAAAAGTGAGGTTATTTGTTTTGGGCAGCGTTTACTATGCACATTTGGCGAACTCGAATCGTATGAATACTCGTACGTAAAAGATCTTTGATAGAGAGTGTAGTGAAGAGATATCAGACTACGTGGTTGACCTGCTGTACAGCCAATGTAAGATGATTTGCCAAGTTTTTATATTGAAACATTAGGGTTCGAATCTGTTTTAAAAGTTGTTCTTCAAAGTTTGTTGAAGTTCACTTTATTTAAAATTCAATCTATTAGTTTTTGCTCCAAGAACGAGCTAATGAACTTCAATAAATATGGTTTTTATGGATAGTGCTCTTCTCATTGTGCTTCCTCGGCAATAAATTCTTCTGACAAGCTTTGCTAACTTTCGGGTCAGTGTAATCTGAACGATAGCAAATTGAAGATATGAAGAGCCCCTTCATAATGGAATAAAGTTTAACATCTAGATGCTTTGATGTTCTTCTATAATGAAGATATAATGGACCTCTTTGAAACGACGTAGCATACATCTGTGGTCCTTTGTATGGATTCAACAAAGGACTAGACACAATGACTCTAGCGGTAAAAAGGATCCACATCTGGCGGTCAGTATACTCTTAACTACCCAGGTAGCACAGTCTGTTGCTTTATATTGCACAATATTGTGCTCTGTTATATGATATTTAACAATACTCCACAATATTAAGCAATATTGCGAATATCGGTCAATGTCATAAAATATTGTGCAATATATGTGTGCTACTAAAGTATACGCGAGGGACCACGGTGGCCTGGTGATAAGATCTCGGATTCGGAATCGGACAGTTTCAGGTTCGAGATTCGATTCCAGAAAAGAACCGTCGTGTAAGGGGTCTCTTGCTCGTTAAATCTGTCAGGCCAAACGTCCTCCCGCTGATGTGGTGTAGAGAGAGGGGTGCCAGCTCAAGTGCCGGCCTCGTCATCTGACTGTGGTTCAAAACGACGAGGTTCTACCTAAAATAGCTCTAGTGTTGCTTTACAACGGGACGATAAAATAACTAAACTTAACTTAACTATATGTGGTAATTTGTGATGTTCCATCTGGTCAGAATTGCAATTACCATGTGAGGAAAAGGAGGAAAGGTTAAATAGTAAGAACATTTGTTTAGTTTGAACTTAAAAGTTCATAAGTTAAGCTAGAAATACACTGTATAGTGTTTTGTGTTTTGTCAGCGGATAAATTCAAATTGTTGTATTTAATCAAATTTCAAACAATAATATAATTTTAAAGTATATTACATTTAGATTAATAATTTGGCGATAACAAACAAAAAAATCATTGTACAAAAAATCCGTTCTTATGTTATGAAAATAACCAAAACGACAAGCACTAAATAGAATAGCCGAGATAAGATTTTATGTAACAAAAAAATAGCAATAGCAGCAATAGATACGCTTATAAATCATATTTACTTACTTAATGCTAAATGGCAAACAAATGAATAAACAAACTCAGAGAATTTCATTTAGACATTCCAAAAAAAATATTGTATCATTTATGATCATCATAAAAATCGGCAATGTAAATAAATAAAGTTTATTTTTCCACTGAGGATTATTTATTATAGCTTAGTGCTCCAGCAATTAAATGTGTTATATAATAATACTTCTAGATCATAAAAAAAGAAATAGTTTACCACATATTTGTTCCGCGTCACTTTTGAAATATATTTTTTTTTCTCCTGTTTATCTCTATGGAAGATTGAATTTCTCCCACACAATTTCTCAGTAAATGCAGTAATATCAATACCAGTTCCATAGAAATAAACAGCTAATCAAATTCAAAGGCTTACATTTATATGTTCTAAGTATTAGTTTATAACATGTTGCCACAAATAAAAGTTCATTTTTACTTTCACGTATGTAAAATTTAGAAAAAAAGATATTGTTACGAACGTATAGTTTTGCATTCCCGCTCTAATAATGCCATTGTAAGGAAGACAGATTTACAGTAATCTGTATTGAATAGTGAACGGGTGTGATGTCAGAGATCCCAGAGCTTGGCGGCCATTTGGCGACTTTCATACCTTTGAAGGTAATATCATTCATTAAATCGGGCACAACTAAAGATAAGTCTGAATCTTCTCACTGATTTTCATATAAGTTGTCTTCGACGTTTCGGATTGTACATCCAGACTTGATTTCGCTCCTTAAAATGTAAGATGTCCCATGGAGCCAAATATCGTATCTCAATGGACTTGCGATGCACAAAGTTTGGCCAGACAGGTCGGTAGGTCATTTTGAGATTTGTCCACCGAACCAACCGATTATCAGAATGGGCCAATAATATCTTCCGGAGTCCATTTGAAAGCCAGGACTTCGCTTCCGTCGTGAACGCTTTCACGGGAATACTTCCAACTATTCCCGTTTCAATCTCAAATGGTCGCCAAGTTTGTCGCCAAGCTCTGGGATCTCTGACGTCACACCCATTCACTATTACTGTAAATCTGTCTTCCTTATGACGGCATTATTGGAGCGGGAAAGCAAAACTATACGTTCGTAACATTATTGCAACGGTTAAAAACTTCAAATTCAAAATTTTGAAAAATCTAAATTTTTCAGATTTTTTTAAATCAAAAAATAATTTTTTGTGGGGGGAGGGGGATTCTGTTTATCAGTTCATTATCAGAATTCTTCGTAATTGCTTTGATGAAACTTGGTATGCGGTCTTCGTATCAAATTTGAATATTTTTTTCACAAATTTTGGACTGAAAGTCCAGCTATTCGAGTACAAGCGCAAGCAGCTTCAAAATATAAAGAGCTATATGGATAAAATTTAGTCTGTCGGTCTAATGGCACTTGGTCACATGAGCCGAATGAGAGTAGCTTTTTCGGATGAAGACAAAAGTGTCCGCCTTTTGTTGTTAATGAGCATCGTTAAAGTCAAAGCACGACTTTTGGTCAAACACACACGACACAACCCTTTTTAGGGGGCTGTCGATCTCCTTCCACCATCTGCAAGTCAGAATTGAGATCCCAATCAGATCCCTGATTCAGTACCCCTAGAGATATGGGATCTTGGAGGACTTTGCAGCCACGACCTATTGAACGTGCCCCACTGCCATCAGCCAACATGACGGTCTTTGGCCGAGACGAGGACAGAACTCGCGACCTTTCGGTTGCGGGATTGACGCTCTACCAACCAGGATACTGCAACATGTAACTTGTGTCCTAATAGAGCCATCAAGATTATAGAATATTCTGGGTCCTTCATTTTTGTCTCCAAGTTTCTCGCAAAGTCCACGATTCGTTGATCCGGCATCCATTCAGCATTCGTTAAATCTCCCAGCAAAGCTATTTTCCTTATTAAGGAAAATACTGTGCAAGAAAGTGATATTACAAATGCGCATCAGTATGTTAGCCTAGCCATATCACTGACCTCCGACCCGCCACTAAGGCACACGGATTAACCACGCAAGACAGAATGGCCTTACCGCCGCAACAGCAGCACTGGTGGGAACTATGGCTGAGTTCTAAGGGTCGTCACCAGCCACGGCACAACCCTCCTCGTAAGAAGTACGTCCCATCATCGATGGGAGGGCCAGTGTCCTAGCCCCTCTTATTGTGCCCACCGGGTTGGCGAGATCCAACCACCATACCGGTAGCATTTCATCCTCATTTCGAGGTGCCACTACGGGAATCAATATGTTAGCCTATACTTAATTAGAACCTCAATCAAATTATTATATCTGGAGACGACATGAAAAGTATTTAACATTTGCATATCTTTTTATTTGCAAAATCAAAATGTTGTCATTGGAATGCTAAGAATCATGCAAGAATGGCTTACGTATCATCAGACAATGGTATAATTAACCAGAATAGAATCCTAGGCCATCATTTTAAAATGGCGTCAGAGAACATTTAATTCAAAGTAATCCTTAATACAAATATAGTAAACTATACGTATAATCAGACAATGATATAATTAATCAGAATAGAATCCTTGTCCAACGTTTTAAGATGGCCTCAGAGAAAATTTAACTCAAAGCAATCCTGACAAATATAATAAACTATAAAAAATTCCACGGAGCAGCTACAAATTAGTCAAATAAGTTCACAAATCACCATGGAAGTGCTTTCAAAAGTTTAGCATGGTAATATTTATAAGCTGGCATGTTATCTATATATTACGTAATGAGAAGTATGTAAAACATTCAACAGATTCACTAGACACTGAGAGTGTGTGAATGCATGTTTTAAAACATCTCATTTTTGTGACAACATTTTGTCACAAAAATAAATAAACAAAAAAATGGAAGAAATACTCTCCGCTCATTATAAATGAAATATTTCCAGTAATATTTCATGCTTTTTAAAATTTTAATCACTTTTTACACTGCATTGAAAGCTGCCTTTAAAATAATTGCTAATTTACTATCAATAATTCAATAATAATCTGTACTATGATACTAAGTCATTTAATACCTCCTTTTTATAATACTGCAAATTATGACTCTAATCCTAAATCCAATTTCGAACACTAAAACTACAACAGCCGATGTCTTGGCAAAGGTGTAGACCGTCTTCCCCGTAATCTACGGTTCGGGCATGGCTATTCGTCTTCTGTGTTCTACCGTGAAGTGTGCGAAAGATCCCCCGAGTAAAAAGAATATTGTGCAAGCGAATGTGACGCATGAAGTAGCCTAGTCGCACTCTTGGTCCTGGTTGCCACTACTGATAAGACGCTCGCTCAGCTTAAATCACTGACAGATAACTATCAATGGGCTTGAAAAGTGCCATAAGTAGCAACAAAACAGTAACAATATTGTTATAGAGCCTTCTGGGGTGAATATATTCTAAAAAAAGAGTCCAGCATGTTGAACAACGGAAGATAGCATTATTCCTTGAAAACAGAAGCACAATAACAAAAAAAAAAGCTAAGACACGAGAAAAAACTTTTAACAGCAAAAGCACACAGCAAATCGTCAAATTGGAAACAGTAATCACGCATGGCCAAAATAACTAAAATAATTGTATAAGCTTAAAAAAAATGGAAATTTGCTATCCCAAATCTCCAGTTATCTTGTCCGAGCATTTCATTCACGTGCTAATATTAATGCGCAAGCGTCAACTTTAAACAGGGGGGGGGGGAACACGAATTTTTTTTTATTGATGGGAGCTCCAAAACCTTTTCGCCAACCAAGAAAAATTTGCAACCAAAACAGCATAACATCTAACCAAAACATATCATGTTCTCATATGATAAAAATTAAACAGAATAACTTTCCAAAAAAGAATATATTCCTTATTAAATCACTTCGCTTTTTATTTTTCACATAGAGCATAACGTCATATTAAATTCTCTTGGAAGAATAGTCAAATTCTAATCGAGATAAAATCATTATTCTTGCATTTCCCACAACCTTTATTTCTTAACTCGCCAAATCTCCAAAGTGGTAGTCATTGACTTAGCATCCTTTATGAATTTCGTTTTTTATTTTTCTCAAAGAGTATGTCATATTAAATTCTCAAGAAGAATATCCAAATTCTTATCGAGATAAAATCACAGTTCTTGTATTACCCACAACCAAGTAGCCAAATCTCCTATGTGAGGGTCACTGGCCCTAGCATCTTTGACGAATACAAGTAAATCTCTCCATCCAACGATGAGAATAGCATTGCAGGAAAACGCTCGAAAATGCAGCAAACGTCACTGCTATGTATCTGTAACAACGAGATACATAGATGTGACTAATTATGTGTAAACAAATGTGTATTATTATGTGTAAGTATAAGTGCGTATGCTACTATGTGTATGTAAAACAAAATACTTACGTATACACTATCCGCTGATGCCAATGGTATTCTTCTTTCACCAATATAAAAAATATTAAATCATTAAGAACTTAGCATGAACTAATCCAAGTGCATAGGACCTGATGACATACTGAGCATTTACAACGAAAACTCTAACAGCAATGCGCAGTTCTAAAACATATTATCCAAAACAATATAGCGAATCAAAAAATGCTTTTTTCTGTAATTACTGCTACATCTCATTGTTCTAAGCCACGAAGTACAAATTATACATAAACAGAGAGTAACATTTCGTTTCGGAATGCAATGCGAAAGCGTTTGTGCAATCTCCGCGTGAAATACCAGACTGATTCATTTCAGGATTTCCAGGAAATACTGCTCGCCACTCCAAGGTTATTTAGAAAGCAGATGTTCTGTCGGTGTGAATATTTGCGTGATGAAGTAGCTGTGATTTAAGGAAATAATGGCATTCGGAAATTGCTAATAAAAAATAGACAGCAGGTGGCTAACAATGCAGTCCGATGACTAATGTGTGTTTGCATTCGTTAAATTGGATTCGGCATGCAAAGATGGAAAATATCATAATTTCACTCTGCAGTATTCCTTTAGATATTGACATATAGTTAGTAAAAAAAGAAAGCATCATTACTGATGTTTTCTTTTATTTTTAACTCGCTATTATCCGCGACTCTATTAGCGTGGAAATGTTGATGTATATGTACGAAAAACTATCAAATAATGACAAATTTAAAATATGAAACCTAACCTAAAAACGATACATTTAAAAGTATAAGCAAATACGAAAAATGTATAACATAAATAGAATTTCATAACAAAAACACACGACTAACGTGAAAACAATTTACGTACATTGTACACCGAAAATAAAACAAAACAGCAAATCAAGTCCGGTCAAATCCATTTTATTTATGGATCAAGATGGAGATAGCTACAACAGTATCATACACATCATTTTTAAACTTTCAATTTAAATGAAAACACAGTTGTCAGCAATCAAGTTCGACCTTTCAGCGTCACTTAGCGTAACGCTCATGTCTGACTTTCCTACACCTGTTGCGGTAAAGCAATGCAGAATAGAAATTTTTTATTTCCTTTCTTTTGTTTTCTTTTAATTTGAAAGTACTTCAGAAGGAATCCGAAAGATCGATTCATTAACAACATTTGATTTTAAATACACTAAACACAAAGAAAATTAATAGAATCGTTTCAAATAATCGGTTGAACTTCTTCTCAGCCAAATTTCAACTCTGTTGGGGAAGAAAAACAGGAGTCTTACTTATCTTTGGCGAGATTTGGCCTCAGCTTTTGGGTTCGAAAGTAATGAGTCCCTCAATGTGCCGGAATAAAAAAGTAGCCTATTTTCTATTCCTATAATCTATCTTTGTGCTAAATTACATCCAATACTGTTCAGCCGTTCTGACATGATTGAGTCACAAACAACCACCCATCCATCTATGCATTCAAACTTTCATGTTTATAATATTAGTGTAAATAATCACATAAAGTCATAATCACATGATAAGGCACGTGTCTTCCAAGTAAATATTGAACTGCAGGTCAATAAGCATTGAATGGCACAATGCAAATGCAACGATCATCTTCCGCATTTTACTTGGTAATATAATTCAGTGTTTGTCTGACATCCTACTATTTGTTGACATTTGGTCACGTGATATCAATCTGACAGGAAAACATCACGTTCCCATGTGACTCCGATTTCGTAATCATCAATATTTAGAAAGGGGATGGTTTTTGGAGATCTCAAAATCAATCGAATTTCTAAAAATAATTTTCTCCAGAATTTTCTTTCGTGAAACGCCAGCTTAAATTGGTTTTAAATAATCACGTGATTATCAGACTGTGTCCATAAATTGAAAAACGAAGATGTGTTTTAATTAATCATTTCAAAATTGTTCGGGCTTCGAACCATTTTTTCAAAGCAATAAAAATTGAAAATTATATATGGGTCTATATCCTGGCTTTTAGTATCCAAACAAGAGAATCAGCTACGTGACAGATACTGGTGACAAATTTTAATTTTCTGTGGGCGATAAGTGGCCAAATTTGACAGTTTTCTTTATCTTTTCTTATAACATTAAAAGTGGTGATGGTGGGTCTAATGCCATTTGGTCATATCAAGCCCGAATGAGCGCTCCTCTTTTGAATGAAGGCAGAAGTGTGCGCCTTACATTGTTAACGAGCACCATTTAAGGTGAAAGGACGAATTTGCTCGAACACACACGACACAACCTGTTTTTAGAGGGCGTTCGAACTAATTCATCAATCCGGAAGTGAGAATTTAGATCCCCATCAGAGACCGACTCATCCCTGATTCAAAGGTATAATTTGTTATGGGAACTTGGAGGACTTTGAAGTCACGACCTATTTAACGAGTCCCAACTGCCATGAGCCAACATGGCTTAGTTTAGTTTAGTTATATTAACATCCCGTTTTAAAGCAACACGATGGCTATTTTGGAATGGACCTTGTCATTTTGAACCACGGTCAGATCACGAGGACGACACCTGAACTGACACCCCCTCCTCTCCACAACAGCGGGAGGGCGTTTGACCTGACAGATTTAACATGCAACCCCCTCACACGACGGTTCTTCGGTGGAATCCAGTCGCGAACCTGAAACCTTCCGGTTCTGAAGCCGAGACCTTACCACCAAGCCACCGCGACCCAACCAATATGGCGGTCTTTAGCCCTAGACGAGGACAGAACTCGGTACCTTTGGGTTACGAGACTGACTCTCTATCAACCAGGCGACCGCGACCCGCACATTAAAAGTAGAAAATTGATACCTCAAAAATGATAAATCGTCAGTTTTCTGATCCTGCATTTTGGTTTGAATCTTCAAAAACTCAAACCAAAACTACATCATGTTCTCAAATAATTCAAAAAAATTCTATTGAGGTTTTGGCTATTATAAAGTGGAAGACAAAAATTTTTAGAATATGGAAAAAAATTTGTTCTTTTCAATTCTATGTTGATTTGAGATGATTTTAAGCCAATGTCATAAGGTTTTTTAATATTATTTCAGGATTAACAACATTTTTTGTATATTAGTGCATGCATTTTAGTACTTGTTGACACTGATTATCAATTAGTTCCCCAGCATTCTTCACTAGGTAAAATTTCAGTTGAATCTTTTATACGTAACTTATTCCTCAGGGAAGTATTTCTAAATTTCTTTTAAAATATTTTCATTGTATAACTTGTACTATTTTAGAATATGATATTTTATTTGTATATATATTGATTTTTAGATCCGTATTAAATTTCGAATAAAACTATCTCAAGTTTGAATATCGCCCAAATTTTTTTCTTTCTCATGTCCGTAGGGTTGCAGCAGTGGTTAAGGTCTTAGGCTCTGGACCCGATTTCAACGAACACCCATCGTATAAACTAATCTGGTGCTCGATAAATCCGTCGGGGCCGAAAGTCCTACCCACTGATGAGGTGTGGAAGAGTGGAGAGCGGATGCTAGCTCAGGTATCGTCCTCGTCATCTGACAGCGGTTCAAAATTGCAAAGTACGTCCCAAAATAGGCCTAGTGTTGCTTTAAAACGGGACATTAATATAACTAAATTAGAAATAGATTCATAGTAAATGTTGAACAAAAACTATCACCGTTCCTTTACTTTCTTATGCATGTAAATGTAATAATTGAAAAAGATAATAATAACATGTATAGATAAAATCTGGGCTTTAGTTTTAGAATCCGCACCAAATTTTTCAACCAAGCCCATTAAAGATTTAACATCTATTGGTCTATGCATTCGCATATTTGGAAACAGGATCTCAAAAACTCAACAATTCGGTTGAATAAAATTTTGGATGTGATCTTTTTACTAAAATTATAATTTTATTACAAATATTTGTTGTAATCTGTTAAAAAAAATTACATCCAAAACACGCACTCACTGTTGTATCAATAACAATATTATTTCAATTTCAGAAGTCAACTATGATGAGTTTTTTTTTAAATTGTTTCTTGTGAAATTTTGTCATACTAAACCACAGTGACTTTCATAAAAATTGTAATTTATAAATCGATATATTATCTGCTGATAATTTTGCAAAAAAAGTAAAGAGGTTAAATCTAAACCAAGTCAATGATGGCGTGTCCGTGTTTCCACGGAAAGGGGGTGCAGCAGCTTTTGAGGGTAAAGAACCCTGAGCACCAGAGGACAGAAGTCTGATTTCTAGCTCAAATGAAGGCGATACACACATTCGCTTGCACAACCCCCTTCTTACAGGGGGGCTCATTCATACATCTCACAGATAGAACAAACATGCCCGAACCGGGACTCGAACCCGGGACGCTCAGATCACGGGGAAGAATAATAATACTTAAAGCTTTATCTCACATATTTGGAAAATTTAAATCGCATCCTTAAAGAATGTATGACGTAATTCAACAAATAAATTAAAGTTCATTTGTCCAAAAGTTGCAAACATTTACGTAGAAAAATGTTGGAACTTGAAAATCGCTCCATTTTCTAAACGCCTCTTTCAAACCTTTCAAGATAACAAAACCTCAATCCCCAAAGATTTTGTTGATGTCCTAACAGGTGTCAAAACGTGCACTTGTCTCTCAGATATCCAAGAAAGATCAGATACTATAACACCAGCCCAAGTAAACGATCAAATAATTTCGCTCTTTATTTTCTTCTAAACGAAATAGAGAAAAAGAAAGTATTGAAATTATAACATTGTAAATCGTGATTTTGACGAATCTTAAAATTTAAAACATTTCTGAATCCGAAAAATACAATTTTGAATTAATATCTGTCTATATGTAGAAATTACAACTCTAAACCTCTTTCAACTAGATGCATGAAAGTTGGTTTGTGGTCTTTGGACAAAATTTCATACTTCTATTTTATTCGTAAGTATATTTCTATCAAATTTTGAGCCAGATCTATTCATATAAAACTTGCAAGTAATCATTAGAATTTCAAAACGCTATTTATTTATGAATTTATTGCCATCCTTTTATCCTTTCACTTAATTTTATTATTTTATTTATTATTGTTACAGAAAAAGACTTTATAATTAATTAATACGTTGAAGATTTTGCTCATTATCAGTAATTTCTGTTTAAAAATATTCAAAACAGAGCTTACTTTATTCGTTTGGAAATTCAAGCCTTCTTTTCCATAAAGAAATAATTATTGATTGTTTTTTCATATTAATGATATTCTTTATTTTACGCTTAGAAATTTTAATACCATGAATTTCTTAATGCTTTTGAAATATGGAATGGGAATATTTCTCTTCGAAAGGCGCAAAAATATATCCATCAATCTACAGGTTATTTACATTTGACATTTTGAAAGTAGAAAGCGTAAGTATAAACGTAGAAGACGATATTTTTCATTTCAAATAATAAGATACTGCCAAAAACTTTTGTTACAAAATATTTGTTTTTCCTAAATTCTTTATCGAAATATTTTTTTTTTAAATGTACAAATAACTTCTATAAATATACAGAATTGCCATGAATAAAAGATTATCAACTGTTCTAAGTTATATTTTAGCAAACTTGCATACATATGTATTAATTTTAAGGTGCATTCACACGAGGCTAATGGGCTGCTGTGGCCTGGTGGTAAGGTCTCGGCTTCGGAACCGGAGGGTTTCAAGTTCGAGACTCAATTCCACCAAAGAACCATCGTGTGAGGGGGTCTCTTGCACGTTAAATATGTCAGGCCAAACGTCCTCCCACTGATATGATGTGGAGAGGGAGGTGCCAGTTCAGGTGTCGTCCTCGTCATCTGACTGTGGTTCAAAATGACGAGGTCCGTCCCAAAACAGCCCTCGTGTTGCTTTAAAAACGGGTCGTTAATATAACTAACTAAACTAAACTAAACACGAGGCTGATTATTGGGCGCAATCATTGCCTCTCTACTGTTGTCCTGGCATTGTACTCGTGTGAACAGTTAAAACAACGACGCTAGGACAATTGACAGCGTTTGTCCCGACGAGATAAATATTTGTCATTGTCCCTTTGTGATCACGTGATTTTGCTGAATCAGGCGTGATCTTCTATTGCGCGCAATAGTTAGCCTCGTAAGAACCCACCTTTAATCTGCCCAGAAAATAAAAGAAAAAATCGCTCTCTTCATTTCCCATAAGCTTGATAAGCTATCATAAAGCTTGATTAACTTAAGATAAGAAAATGTTGATACTTCAAAACCTCATAATTTATTCAGATTTGATAGTAGAAAAGGGAATGTTCATATATTTATTTAAAAGTTGAAATGCCTAGAATATTCCGCTGAATGATTTCTTAGAACGAAAGAACGATATAAAATTTTGACATCACAATTTTTTAAGCATATTTAAAGATCAAAATGAAATAAAATATTGTTTTTAAATCATTTAAATCCTTAAAAAATGAATTTTATGATGGATGAGAAATTTTTGTAGAATATTTCCTGAGATATTACTTAAATTATGAAAATTATTTTGCAGTGCACATAAAATTTAAATGCAGAACGACGAAGTTTCAATACTCTCAATAAAACAAATGCTTGGTTTCACTAAAAATGCTTTTTATATTAATTGTAGCTTAATCATTTTCCATTTAATTTACGGGAACTGATAAGAAATTAGAAAGCATTATAGCTTAAGGCCTTTTAAAATAGTATACGTTAATTATATAAATATCAAAATTTGAAGCTTTGAATATTTTGATGAAAAAGTTGTTAAAAGACAAATTGCATAAAATTTTATTTATCAGTCGAATTGCAAAACTTTGTATATATACCGATGTATATATAAAACTAAAAAATTATATATATATATATATATATATATATATACACCGATAGAGAAGTCACGTAATAGTTTTAATGACTTAAATTAATTAAGACAAATAATGACTTACAAAATAGTAATATTCTCACATGATAACTTGAAATTTGCGATTGTAGATTTCAATTTTTATATTTGTTATTACTCGGATTTCTTAGTATCTACATGTGCACTTAATATTATTTAAGTTCAGATGCTCATTGTTAATAAATATTGTAACAACTAAGTGAAAAAAATTAAAAGGAGCGGTTAACTTATCAATCATACTTGACAAATAATACCCTGAAATTTTAAAATTCATTTTGCTGTTTCTAAAAAATTATTCATTGTGCATATTTAACTGTATTATTTACAGCATTGAAAACATTATTAGTAACTGCATTAATAACATTATTAGCAACAGCATTAATAACATTATCAGTAACATCATTAATAATATTATTAGTAACATCATTAATAACAGTAAGTAATTAATAATTAAACATTATTAATAACAGTACTTTAGTAACAGCATTTTTAACATTATTAGTAACAGCATTTTTTAATCGTCCCATTTGCAGCTACTTTAATACAGCGGGCCCCCAGGCAGGTGCCTAATCTGCGCAGCTGGAAACCGGCCATCGACAGAAAAAGAAATTTCTTTTTCACTATTCTGACATGACGCAATTCCATGTCATTTTTCTTAGTCATCTGTGTATTATACAAATTTCTACATCGGATTTGAAACTTGAAAAAGGTATCCGCCTCTATAAAAAGCTCTGATGATAAGATTGATAACTTTTTTAATAATCTCTCCTTTGAAGAACAATAAAAAAATTGTCTTAATATTATCATACCTATCGAACACTTCCAATTCCTCGTCTATCTCTCCCATCATCCTGCCGATAACCTGTACAACAATCGTTCAAATTCGAGAAAAATTCAAAAATTGTGCCTCATGTCAGACTAACATAACCGCCTGTACTGATAAAAATGTCGATTCATTATCAAATGGCTTCCGCACTGATGATAACTTAACAGATTACAATCTCTGATTTGCCTGCTACCATTCATTTGTCACGTTCACGTATCTTGAAGAATGGTTTGCTTAATCAAGAAAAGCGTGACAAATTTCAGATGAAGTAATCATAATCGCCTTTGTTTCATTGACAATGAAGTAGGTTTTCGGATGAAAAAATAAAATCCATTGTTGTAATTGGATGATAATGTGAATTGAAAATATCTCAAATTTTTTTGGAGGGAAAGAAAGTGTTTTTTATCACGTGAAAGCATGGTATTGTTTCGGTTTGAGATTGTTTTTTGAAGCCTCAAAATGCATAGGCAACAAATTGGGGATTTATAGCTTTTAAAGCAACCACTTTTCTCTTTTACGGTTATTAGAAAATAATGCAGAAAGTTGTCACATTTGGCGATTTATCGTTAACTAAAGTTACAACTTGATTTTCAAACTATTTATTCTTTGAATTCTTACGAATTCTCTTCATTAGTTCAAATCATTGGCCGGCTGACGTCCTGGCATAGGGCTAGCGTGTCTTCCCCGTCATCTGGGAGTCTCGGGTTCGAGTCCCGATTCGGGCATGGTGTTCTATTAGTGAGTTGTATGAATGTGCTCCCCTGTAAAAAGGGATTGTGCTAGCGAATGTGTGTGTCACCTTCATATGAGCTAGAAGTCATACTTTTGCCCTCTGGGTGCTCAGGGGTCTTTACCCTCAGAAGCTACTGCACTTCTTTTCTGTGGAAACACAGACACGACATCATCATTAAATCATTGGCCAGTTAAAACTGATTTGAAATCATCTAGATATTATCGGATTACTCATGAGCCGATAGTTAGAAAAACGATAGAATTTTTTTTCCCCATATCTATAAATCGGTTGAGTTCCAAATCTTTGTTTGCCAGTTAGAAAAATTGAAAATGAAAGTGAAAAAGAAACTGATAGAGAAGTCGCGTGATTATTTAAAATCGGTTTAAACTGGTTAATGACAAATTAATTAAAGTGAATAATGACTTAAAAAATAAAAATGCTCTTGCTTGGGGAATAAGTTCTTAGCGTTTTTATATTTTCATTGTTTTAAAACTATTTTTTGCTGTTAAACAAAGTGTATAGTATTCATTCGGCAGAGCTTTTTCTGCTCTACAAAACAGCGCTAACCGTCTTTTTCAGTTATTTCATTTTAAATTACTTTTAAGGCTTAGAAATGGAATGTCCAGGAGGTAAAAATCCACATTTTCGGCACTTGCTCTTCTTCGTTTTTCATCCAGGCCAAAACGCTGCTGAATCATCCCGGGACATTTGCAACGAATACGGAGTCATAGGCGAGTCTGCAGCACGGAAATGGTTTGCCAAGTTCAAAATTATCGATTTTGTCGTCGACGACTACCCCTCTGACTGGGAGGGCATAGGGTACTGGAAAATACTGGAAAGGAATATCCCTATCACCAGGAGCTCAACGTAACCCAGATACACCGCGTGAAAAAGGCTATACGACTGAAAAGACCCCGTCGAAAAGACCAAACCATACTCCTTCATGACAACGCCAGGCCCCATGTTGCACAAGTCATCAAAACCACACTCCAAGAGCTCGAATGGTATGTCTTTCCTCATCCACCGTATTCTCCAGACCTTGCACCTTCGGATTACTATCTTTTCCTCTCTCTATCGAACCATATGAGAAGTATTGCCTTCGACAATGAAGATGACCTTAAAAACTGGCTCAACAGCTTCTTCTATACCAGACCAGGCGATTTTTGGAGTAACGATATCGACAAATGGGTCGAGAAGAGGGAGGAAGTCGTTAACAGCAAAAGCGGATATATAATCGATTAATTGATTGTTATTACTTGTTATTTTCTTTAAACAAATGTCTTTGATAAAAACGCAACGAACTTATTCCCCAACCTAATATTTATATTTTTGCTAATTGGATTTCAGCCGTGTTGCTTTTCATTTAAAATTCCAAAAGATATGATCATGAGCATTGAATGACAAAAATAGCAGTAACAGATGCTAATTTTCTTTTACTTCATAATGCTTCAAAGCATGGTATACGCATTACTGACAAAGCATTACATAATTTTAAATGGCACCATTTTTGACGCAAGATTTAAATTAATGTGAAATAATATTCCTTTTCCCGTTTTTAAAAGCTTTATTAATACGATATACGAAAGGCTTTTTTTTTCACTTTCTCGTGTACTATGAAGAAAGTATAGTAATCACCCAAAACATTTGAATTACAGATTTTAATGCATTTTCAAATTTCAGCTCTTTCGAAAAAAATTGGAAAATATTTGTTTGTCTATTCGTCTGTGATAAAAAGGATGCAAAAATGCATTTGGCTAGATGACTTAAATTTGTATGTCTGTCTATTCGTCTGTGGTAAAAATGACGCAAAAAAGCTTTTGGCTAGATGACTTAAATTTGTCTGTCTATTCGTCTGTGATAAAAATGAC
>JAPMOQ010021343.1:115229-182213 GCA_026543055.1 Argiope trifasciata | reverse complement strand
ATACTAGTTAATAAGCTCTAAGTGTAAACGGTTCGTCGCATAAGACTAATTACTTTGAGAAATTTTGCTGACAGGATACAGAATTTAGCAGTGCATGCCTTTTCAAATGGCATAGCAAAGCAAACAACTTATACGCAGGGTATGATAATATGCAAAATCGGAAACTCTGCGGATAAAGAAGAAATTTC
Source organism: Argiope trifasciata (assembly GCA_026543055.1). Lineage (NCBI taxonomy): Eukaryota > Metazoa > Arthropoda > Arachnida > Araneae > Araneidae > Argiope > Argiope trifasciata. The sequence continues at coordinate 182,025 of JAPMOQ010021343.1, read as the reverse complement.
CCATAAGTGTCAGCGGTTTTACCGTTCTCTGAATGTTTAATTTATTCACTCTGCAATCTTTTGTTTATTGACTCGCAGTATCAATGCTGGGACTTTCCTATCAGTTTGCAATTTGCAACAGAACGACAAGATTACGGAGAAAAATGCGAACTGTTTTGCATTCAGTGCTTTCTAATCAAAACAGATCAAGATATGATTTAGTGTGAAAGTCGATGCATTTTTGTAAAATTCCAGGAAAAGCGATGCAATTTGTTGGGAAAAGGTTTTTTTAGATAAGACTAATTGGCTGGTATATTATCTGTAAATTACATCATGAGATATGAGTGATTAAAAAAGTATATTCGAAGGGCTCAAAAGTACAGTGCTAGATAAATCAATTACGGAATTACTTCTTTAGAAAAAGAGCGCACTAAGAAAAAATTATTTATTCTTTTCAATCAGATTTTATAACTACAGTAAAAGCTCCTTATTCGCGCTTCCTTCATTCGCGTTTTCACTATTCGCGGATTTAAAAAATGCGACCCAATTCCTATATTCGCGGATCTAATAAGTAGATACATAATAATAAAAGGATTCCAATAAGCATCTAACCCTATATCCTTTGTAAATGCCGTCAAACGGACTAATAAAAAAAGTAAAATAGATCTTACTACAACTTTGTCTAAAGTATGTTGTTAAATGCAAACTGCAAACATAGCCGAAATCGCGAATGGAATAGGACGAGATGGGTTCGAACAGACAGAATCAAGTGACATTTAGGAATTGCTTGAATCGCAAGATGAAGATCTGACTGAAACTGACTTGGAGGAAATGTTAAAATTCACAGCCCATTGAAGAAGAGGCTTCAACAAACACTGGAAACGTGACATTAATTTGAAAAATCTTCGTGAAAGTTCAAGCATGGCAAATGAGCTTTGCGATTTCTTTATGAACATTGATCCGCCTATGGAACGAAGTCTTATTTTTAAGAGGCAAGTTGCTAATGCGATTGCTGCGTATGGGTCCGAATGGAAGGAGCTTTTACAAACTGCCAAGCAAGAGAAAATTACAAAATTCTTCAAACTATTGCTTAAGCCTTAAGATAATTAAACAAAATACTCAAAAACTTCAATAAAATTGATTTTTTTTATATATATATTTTTTTTTTGTCACCTAGGAACGTATCCCCTATAATCCGGTATAAATTACCATTCCGTATTCACGGTTTCTGTATTCGTGGCATATTTAAGGAACATATACCCCGGCGAATAAAGAGCTTTTACAGTACTAATAATTCGATATTTAGAAGTTTTTTGCTCAAAAAACTTCTGAATATATTATAATAGAGAAACCATTTTCATACAATTTTAAAGTTAAACAAAACCTTTCAGCTGTTTCCAAAACCAAATTTCTACTCCAATTACACAATCTTGCACTGAAAATGAAGAAAATGTGAAATTTGTTGAAGAACCTTGTGTATGCGATAGAATCAAAAAATAATGAGGGAAATGACGATATCAAATACGATCAAGAGAGTATAAATGGCCCTCTTTTATGGTCAAGTATTACAAATGATAAATTTAGAATGTTTTGTGTGAAAGCATATCTGTACAACAAAAGAAATTTTTTGCAAAAAATTCTCAGGCAGATCATTTTTCACTACATATACTTTTATTAGTATGTATTACTGAGTATACATTTAAATATTTGTATACTTTTTTAAAAAATGCCAAATGGTAAAGTCCAACTTCCCAGATGGTTAATTTATTCGAAAATGTAAGACTCAATGTTTTGTTTTTGTTCTATGCTGTTTTCCAAAAGAAGGAATGACTAAACTACACAACTTATAGGTGGCTATAATAACTAGAGAAGGCCGTCAATTGTAATCCAAGACCATGAGCATTCTAGTTGTCATTTTAATTCGTTTATTGCTTGCGAAGAATTGCAAAAACGACTAAATTTGCTTTCTATTATTGGTGGGTCTAATGCCACTTGGCCATACCAAGCCCAAATGAGAGGAGCTCTTTCGAATGGAGGCAGAAGTGTGCGCCTTTCGTTGTTCGCGAGCACCGTTAAGGTGAAAGGGCGACTTTGCTCGAACACACGCGACACAACTCTTTTTAGGGGGCGGTAAAACTCATCCATCCATCCATCCACAAGTCAGAATTTAGATCCAAATCAGAGACCTGATTCAGTGCCCCCAGAAGTATGGGAACTTGGAGGATTTTGCAATCAATGTGCCCCCACTACCAGCAGCCAATACGGCGGTTTTTGGTCGAGACGAGGACAGAACTCGCTATGTTTCGGTTGCGAGACTGATGCTCTACCAACCAGGCTACCGAGGCCTTTCAACTATTGGTAAAACAAATTAAGTTAAATGGTTCTATTTTTCTAATCTTTCACTTCGAGGAAATCGCGAAATAAAAGGATAAACTAATAATGGATATGTTTTGTTTTTTTTTGTATTTGATCGAATTATTATGTAAATACCACCCTGTGCTAACGGATCATATTAAAAAAAATAATGAATTCGAAAAATAGAATTGGGCATCATTTAGCCCATACTTCAAAAGAACAATTTATTTATGCAATAGGAAATGAAGTCCTTAACAAAATTAAACAGGATTTAAAAGAAGCCATGTGTTATAGTATTCAAAGAGATTGCACTCCTGATATTTCTCATAAAGCACAAACTTCAATAATTATTAGACATGTAAAATTTGAAGAAAAAAGATTAACTATAAACGAGTGATTTATAGAACTTATTGAAGTAACGGATATGACTTGAGAAGGACTAGCAAAAATTCTATTAGAAAGATTTACTGAGCTTGATTTAGATATTATGGATTGTAGAGGGGCCATGGTGGCCTGGTGGTAACGTCTCGGCTTCAGAACCGGAGGGTTTCAGGTTGGAGACTCGATTCTGCCGAAGAACCGCCGTGTTAGAGGGTCTCTTGCACGTTAAATCTGTCAAGTTAAGCGTCCTTCCACTGGTGTGGTGTGGAGAGGGGGGTGTCAGTTCAGGTGCCACCCTCGTCAACTAACCACGGTTCAAAATGACGAGGCTCGCCCCAAAATAGCCCTAGCGTTGTTTTAAAACGGAACGTTAAAATAACTTAATTAAACTAAACTATAGTGTGTAGAGGGCACGCTTATAAAAACGGTAGCAATATGAAAGCGAAATATAAAGGAGTACAATCAAAAATACTTTCGCTAAATCCGCTAGCAATTTATGTTTCTTGCCAATGACATTCGTCTAATTTATTAATTTGTGACGCCACTTGCAGCAATATATATAGTAAAAAACTTTTTGGGATATTACAGTGTTTATATTGCTTATTTTCTTTGAGAAAAAAGATTGGAAATTCTACAAATCATTTAAACAATTCTCTTAAACCTTTATATAACATTCGTTGGGAAGCCAAAATAGACTCGGCAAAAGCAGTGCATACAAAGTTTGAAAGAACTTGTGATGCCCTAGAAGAACTTATTGATATTTAAATGAGGTAAGAAGAATAAAAAAATAATAAAGATTTATTAGGTGCAAGAAATGTCGTTTATTTTACGTTTAATAGTGTCGTTTGCACTATCTTTTGAAATTAATACTGTCAATAAACTATTTCAAGAAGAAACGCTTGTTTCAATTTAGTCAATAAAATTAAGACTGAAATCCAAAATCTAAGAATAAACTTTAACACATTTTTCGACGAAGCAAAAGTGCTTGCACATAATTTGAACATTTTCCTGAAAAAAAGAATTCGAAAAAGGAAAAGATTATTTTCCAAAATTATTTTTAAAAACCCGGTAGAGCAATGTGAATGTTATTTTTTAACTCTGTTATTGAACAAATACATGTTTAAAATTATACCAAATAATATTTCTGAATTCAAATTAATCACTGATATAACAACTTTAGAAAAATATGAATTGGAGGAATATTCCAAAAACTTTCTAAATTTTTATAACACCTAATCCAAGAAATTTGTTTGCAACTGGATTTGATTTTGAATGAAAGAGATGTAAATGACGCCCAAGACACATTGCAATACATACTAAATAATAATTCTAAATTTATTAACTGGATTAAAACGTTTCTTCACATTACCAGCTACTACAGCAAGTGCTGAGCGTTCTTTCAGTAAATTAAAATAAACAAGGAATTATTTTCAGGCACGCCTGAGTTCCGAACGTTTACATGCATTCTCTGTATTAAGAATCGAAAAAGGAATTGCAAAAAATTGTAATTTTTCTGAAGTATTTGATGTATTATCAAATAAAAAATCACGCATTAAATAAATATGCATTCATAATATATGCTCAGATTTTTTATTTATTTATTTATTTGCCCCAAAGGACTTCTTGCACGCAGATCCCTTTGAAGAAAAGGCCGGATCTGATCATAAGACCTTTAATTTACTTTGTCATAACTGACTATATATATACGGCAACGAATTAAGTTATGATTAACGAATTATTTGTAAATTTTTGTCACTATATTTTTTTAAAATTTAAGTCATTATAAGATTCCTCCATCAGTTTTATGATTTTCAAAAGTACTGATGTTCTATATGTGTGATTTCTACAACAATTCTTTGTCAAATATATATTTTAAATTCTTTTTTATTATTATTTTTTAGGATAAAAAATATATATAATTCTTACGTATATCTAAAAAATATTGCAATTATTGTAACCATTAAACCATAAAAACGTGTTCTGCATGTTCTGAATTTGATACTTGTACTGAAATTTTGTAGCATTAAAACACAAAATCAAAAATTAGGAATGTAGTTTTATCAAACTAAATAAAAAGTTTGTTATTTGTTTCATGCTTGAGTAGCCTCTTAGCCGACGCAGTTCCAAAGAACTGCACCGTTGCCCAGGGAACACCACGTGGAGGTGGGCAACTTTCGTTCCCCGCCCACCCACCCTCCATTGCTGCATCCGAAGACAGTTCTGATCTGAAAACTGCATCGGGCTGCCGACGACAGTTTGAATGTTAAACTGCGTCTTCCTGCGACCGGTATCTCACTGGAATGTCCAAGGCTAAGCAGAACTGGTAGATCGCAAAGGACTCTACCACTGGCACTCCAATAGGAGCCATCCGTGCAGGCAAGCCCAGAGCAGAGCACAGCTTGTAGACAGCATAGGACTCTACAACAGTGATTTCTGACTTCTGGGCTGCAGAGGGAGCCAGTTTCGCTGGAAGTTCTAGAGCCTGGCAAATCCTAAACACCATGTAAGAGCGAACCACTGGGACGGATTCGACTCTAGTCGCAGGTGGATCAGATGGTGTATCAACATCATGATCCAAATTGGGATCGAAAAACAGATCACCGATTGAGGGTAAGTGGGGGAACATGTAATATTTCAACAGTTCCAAGATCGTCCATAGGACAATCCAACCAATGATGGCCGTAGCCTCATTGAAACAAAACACACCAAGCATAGCTCAGCAAACAAAAAAAAGTCACACAACGATCAGTTGCAAAAAGAGAAATGATTCTTAACAGAGCCGCAGCAGATGGATTCATTGTTCCATCTATTATATTGTTTGTATTTTGTGCGTTTGTTTAACTTTAAACAATGATATTCCTGCTAACAACAATAATAAGAGTAATTGTTAAGATCATCTGTATCCATTGACTATTGAAATATCCAGTGATTATTACTAAATTAACAGTGGAATAAATCTAATAATAAAGCATGGAATACTAAAGGGGGGCAAATACTAGAGATGGGAATTAATATTCAATTAAATGATGTGGGTTTTAATTTATATATTTTTTCGAATATTAACTAGATTTTTCCTGAGGGATTTAAAACGAATACCATCGATCAAGATTAAAATTAATTAAAATTTGTAAAAAATGTGTTGAGTAAAATTTGAGAACAAATCTCATTCTAATTTAATATGTTAAGAAATAAGTTTCTGCCCTGTGCTGTATTTGAGTTAGATTACCATCTAATATTATCATCTCATAATAATGTAGTTATACAAAGGAAGTGGAAGATAAAAGAAGAGTGAAAGAAAAAGAGAAGAAACCTGCAAAAATATCCTAAAAGATAAAACTCACGCGTAACTAATGCAGAAAAAAACATCGATTCCAGAATCGCCGATTTTCAAAACCCCTTACAAAAACATAAAGTGCTTCGTAGAATAATGAAGAAACTCGAAAGTACATTTTGGAGGCTCATTTGTCAACCAAATCAGTTTATTGTACTACACACTCATAATATCATACCAAATTATTTTGATTATAAGATCGATTATCAGACTAAGTCACTGGTACTACGCTTCACGCTTGTGAACGAGCAGATCGACAGAGAGTCAATCCAAATAGGAAATACTTTAGATGTTAAATCGCTGGCATCCTGGCCTAGAGAGAACGTCTTCCCAGTCATCTGGGTGTCTCGGGTTCAAGCCCTGGTTCGAAAAGAGTTGTTATTCCTTTGTGTTCTATCTGTGAGGTGTATAAAAGAACCCAGCCCCCTCTCTGTAAAAGGGAACATCTGTGGAAGTGAGTCTGTGAGTGTCATCGTCACATAAGCTGGAAGTTCTTCTCAGATGCCTCAGATACTGATGGGTCTTAACCTTCAGGAACTACTGGGCCCCTCTTTCCATTGTAACGTGGACACAACATCATCAGATGTTAAATCTTCCAAATTTGAAATATTTTGGATGTGAAATCACAAGCATCCTGACCTCAGGGTACAAAGAAAGAATCATAACTATCAAAATTTTGATTCTGAAACTCTATAAAACCCTAGAAATAAGATGGAGAGAATGTATGTGGTTATTTTCTACATCGAGTTGTTTCAAATATAGTAAAAAACTAAAATAATTTGGCATTCAAATATTAGATGCAAATTTTATACATTGTTTGTTCCAGATGTTTTCTTTCTTTCAATTACTTTGACTCCAACTGTAAAAAGAGAACTAATAAGTATAAGGGAGCTTAGTTGAAGTTATTACTCTCTTTAATCTTGCAAATATATTCCAAGGTTAAAGAGAGCAAAGCTTAAAATAGAATTGGTTTGAGTTATCGGGAATAATTTATCGGCTTCATGGTATAGGAGTTTCGCTTCTTCCCCCTGACCTGGGCGTACCAGGTTCGAGTCCTGGCTTGGGCATGGTTGTTCTTCATGTTTTGTTCTATCTGCTAAGTGAGTGAAAGAGTTCCGCTGTAAAAAGAAGCTGTGAAAGCGAGTGTGTAAGTGCCATCTTCGTATGAAGATGGAAGTCAGACTTCTGCCCTCGAGTGCTCAAAGGCTTTTTTCTTCGGGAGCTATTGGAACCCTCTTTCCGTTGTAACGCTGATACAATATTATCAGATGTTAAATCTGTACATCAAATATTACTCATTTAGGGTTCTTCATCTTGCTGCGGTCATGTCATATTCTACGTTACAATGTACGTTACAGAGTTAGCGTTACAATTAACCCCTCTTTCCATTGTAATGCGGAGACATCATCAGAAGTTGAATCTGTACATCAAATATTACTCATTTAGCGTTCTTCATCTTGTTGCTATCGTATTAAATTCTATGTTACAATGTACGTTACAGAGTTAGCGTTACAATTAACCCCTCTTTCCATTGTAACGCGGGCACAACAGGAATAAGTCCAAAATTTTATAAAAATGTAGTATTTAGGTTGTTAAGACGACTCATTCATTTATGAAATCTGTCGTGTTTCGAAGCTATCATAAGAAACAAATGAAATTTCCCCCTCCCCTTGAAATGTTTAATCCAAAATTAGATACAAATCTATAATTTTGTAGCTATTCATGTTTATCATTTTTACATCATTGCATGAGCATAAATTCGACAAATAGTCATTCGTTTGCGGTTGTTGTTACCAATGGCACTTTACAAGCCCGCCAACCGATAGTTAGCGATTTAAGCCTAATTAGCGTCCCTTGTTTTTCAGTATCGCCAACTAAGGCGAAGAGTACGACTTAGCAACTTCATGCTTCACATTCGCTTGCACAACCCCTTTTTACAGGGGGACACATTCACATTACTCACAGATAGAACACAGAAGAACTACCATGCCCGAGCCGGGACTTGTACCCGGGACGCTCAGATCATGGGGAAGATACACTATCCCTATACTAGGATGTCGGCATCATTTGTTTGAATGATTACATCCAAAATTTGGATACAAATATTTAAAAAAATTCTAGCAACAAAATGTTATGCCAAATTGCCAAATGAATTTAAGACAGAGGGGTTCTCAATTTATATTTCCCAATACATTTTAATTTTCTATTTGTATAGCGTCTCATTTATCTTTGTGATTTGTTAATAGAATCAATAAAGGCCTTATCACATGGTGAAATTTTGACAATACTTTTCCGTTTCTACCTTCAAGAACCGGTCAAGCAAGTTTTACGTCATCGACAACTTTTTCTAACCAGTTTGAAAACGCTGACGAAATATTGTCTGCAAAAGAAATTCAACCAATCATGTGAAACTTTGAAATGATGTCACACCAGTAACGTCACTTTTGTTGTCGTTTGCTGACGGAAAGTGCCGACGATATTTTGCCTTGTGATAAGGCCTTAACACAATCACCTTGTGTCTGTCACTTCTTCTCCTTGTATACAGCCGACCACTCCTCCACTATTGAACGTAGCAGTATCGACAGGATTTGTTGGGGTCGATTGTTGGACAAGTATTGTCCAACCTTATATGGACCTATCAGTCAAATTGACATTCTTTTCGGGGTGGTAAGTAGCTGTCTATCTCTCCACTTCCACACTCTCAAATAGTTGGAATGAAAGTACCTATCTTTAACATCATATCCTTCTTGTGTCTGTCACTAATAAAGAATTATATCTGCTCATGTGTTGAGGCTCTTCGTGACAGTCGTAGTCCTAAAGCTAGAAATTAGGCTCAAGTATATACATTGGAACCGTGGTAGCGAAGCCTGTAGCATAATATTAAGCGATATATGATATTAACAATATACCACAATATTAAACAATATTGCGAATATTGATCAATGTCATACAATATTGTACGATATTTATGTGCTACTAGGGAAAGTGAAATGTGCATCTTGGTTTAATGGTCATCTACAAATTTCATAAGGACTTTAACTAATTTAAAATTGATTCGAAGTGTTGACGATTTTCAGCTTAACTTCTACAAATAGCTTGACTTCTAAAAATATTAGTACTCAAATATTTCTTTTATATCCACTTATATTTCAATAAATTATTTTCCTAATGATACCAATTTTTAATGATCACAAACATTTTGTGCCACTTTAAATAATTATTAAAGATGTTTTAAGTATATTTTACAAAAAAAATTTTTTATTGTTGAAACGGACATTGATTTGTGATTATAGCTACAAATATATCATAAAGAATTTTTTTTTTCTTTTATTAATGATTAACCGATAATGCTCGATAAAAAGGTTCAATTACTATTTTATGTAACTTATTCTCATTTTAGGTATTTCTTCAAAATATTTTAAAGCTTCATTCACTTATACTATAATAAAGGTCTTCAGCTTTTCTGTTCATTGTATTAGGTACCTCTATTTAATTTCCTATTAAGGCCAGTAAAATCCAATTCTAAATTTAAGTAGAAATGATGAAACTGCAACTAATGTAAAGACGTATTTTAGTGAATCCAAGAATGTCTTTAATGTGTGTGTGTAAATTGAAAGCATTGTCGTCGGGAAGTCTGGAATTTAAGTCTTGTGCGCACTACAGAATAATTATCATAATTTATAATATCTCAAAAATAAAGGTAAGAAGTAGCTTATTATTCCATATTGAACAAATTAATATTTAAATTAGTTATTAACAAAAATTTAGAATAGTTAATTCTATGAATACGATAAAGATTTAATTTATAGAAGATTTTTAAAGATTTTTTAAAAGTTAATCTGTTTTCAAGTAATGTACGCTATTATATATTAATTTTCCAATTTAATAATAATCTTATAAAAATAATAGAATTACATAAGCATTAAATATCATTTTTAAAAATAAACATCATGAGCCTAATTAAACTCAAATTTACTTGCATTTTTTTAAACATTTCACACTTCCAGATTTATTGTAGAAGGGTTTTTTTAATAATTGTATTATTATAATCACAAAACAAATAAGATTCATATTTTTTTAATTGTTGAAGCAGATGTCAGGAGCACTACCGATATCTAACTACAGACTACATCTCATATTAGTCAGGAATCAAATCGATTTCTAGGATTATAAACTAAAAAGTATATTAAATGAGAAATACTAGTATAACTTTAAGCCCCCACAATTTTAAAACAGGAGGTAATTTTATTATGATTCTTCAGTAGGTAATTGCAGATATAATACCAAATAGAAATTTTTTCCTTATCTATAGTCTATTATAATATATATATATATATATAAAATATGTATGTATGTATGTGTGTGTGTGTGTGTCAGTACTTTTGACCATTGTCCACCGATGTCTCACAGAAAAAAAATCCCTCATTTTGAATCCTTGCCTGAGGGTGACCTTTGAGAAAGTCTTCAGGCCGGATTCTTTTTCTATTTGTTGTAATTTTGATTCCATTGTATTACTTTTTACTTTGCATATTTTTCTAATTTATTTAGACTCCTCTGTATTTTGGTAGTAGCAGCATTAGCGCTCTCTAAATACAATAATATTTTTTAATAAATTTTAATCTTGTACGAATATGAAATAATCTTTAGTTTCGATTCCTATTTTTAGTTCCGTTTCCATACTTTTGTTTTCTCTTATATTGGTAATTTATGTGATTCCTCTGTATTTTAGTCGTAGCTGCATTCACGCACTCTAAATACAATTACAGCTTTTTTAATTTTTAATTTTAGTCTCTTTCGAATCCGAAATAGTTTTTGGTCAGTTTCCGTAATCAGTTTCGTTTTCTCTTATATTATATATATATAACCTTTGTCATTGTTTTATAAATAATAAAATAAACCAGATTTTTCTTTTACTTTAAAAATATTGAAGTATTTGTTTGAAAGACATTCTATATATAAGTAGCAGAATTAAATTCTGAAATATTATGAATATTGTAACACGCTTATGGGGAAAATTAATTGAGTCACTTGTGATGGTAAACAGTACCATTATATCAAACTGTAGTTTAAAATTTTGATTTATACTATCATTTAATTGTTTAGGAATTAATATGTATATGTCCTAATTTATCAGATAATCTTAGGTAGCAAGATTATCTTTGCCTAGTTTCTGACTGATTAGGAAAATGTGAAAGTAATTAATTAAAATTTTCTATATTATTCAATCTGTGAACAAGTAAAATGTCCTTAAGAAAGAGATCTCCAGAGTTGATTCAGGGATTTTTCTTTCTTTTTTTCTTCTCATAATTGAAGACTAGCATGGTAAGTCTGAGACTTGAAACACAAGAAGCAAAGAAAAATTCTATACAAATCCAAAATAAGATATTCAGGAAGAATTCCAATAATGCAAGATAATTTGTAACTAATCCATATATTATAATTTATATATAAATTGCATTTGTATTGTATATAAGGTATTTGTATACAAATAGAGGTTTTCAGAAGCAACTAAACTATTCTGCATTTTTTTAAAAACAATAACTAATTTTTGTTTTAAAAATCCAACTCCATTTTGTAAAGATAATGAAAGAATGATCAAAATAATACATTTCAAATGATACATAATGAAGTTTTATCAGATTCTATTAGCATCTGTCATATTATTGGGAGTACAAATTAATTCGGTCCGTTTTCAATAGATGGCTCTGGCTGATTTGTTTACTGAATAATGATAGATGTTTGTGGCTTTGTTAGAAAGGTTTGACCTTTGTCAACCATATTCAGTCAACAAAGCTTCGAGTTTTATACAACAGCATTGGTTTTCTGAGCATTCAATATGTCAAGTTTTGTGCTAAATAAACAACATTTGCGCGAAGTTTTGCTTTTCTTTTTTAATTGGAAGAAAAGTGCCGCTGAAGCACATCGATCGCTTGTGGAAGTTTATGGTGAATCTGCGCCATCTGATAAATCATGTAGAGAGTGGTTTCGACGCTTCAAAAGTGATGATTTTAGTGTCGAAAACAAGGAGCGCCCGGGCCAGCCGAAAAAGTTCGAAGACGCCGAATTAGAGGAATTGCTCGATCAAGATCCGTGCCAAACGCAACAAGAGCTTGCAGGATCGTCGGGAGTCACTCAACAAGCAATTTCCGTGCGCTTAAAAAACATGTGGTAATTGGCATTAAAAACATGTGGCAATTGTCGTTAAAAATTACTTGGAAGCGTTGAAATGGGAGGTCCTACCCCACCCGCCGTATTCGCCAGACATTGCCTCTTCTGATTATTGGTTGTTCCGACGGATGCATCGCGATTTGGCTGGTCACCGCTTCACTTCTTTCGAAGAAATTCAAGAATGGCTCGATTCATGGTTTGCGTCCAGAGAGGACTCATTTTTCAGAGATGGAATCCGAAAATTGCCAGAAAGGTGGACAAAAGTTGTGGCTACCGATGGATAATACTTTCAATAACATGTTTTTTCATTTTGATAATAAATAAAATGTTTTTTTTAACGAAAAAAAACGGACCCAATTAATTTGTACTCCCAATAATAAATTCTTATGTAACATTTTATATAAAATCTTATTAAATGAAAATTTTGAGCTGTAATCAATCAGGGGGTATATTGTGGAGTGCTTAAATTAAAAGTTCTTAACTCCAAGCATAAATGGTGAATAGAGAAATAGCTGTAATTAAGGTCTTCATCAGAAATAAAATAAAAGCACACAAGGAATAAGCAAAATTATTTTAATATGAGTTCATCATCATCATCACACTTCTCCTCACAAAATCAACAATCAAACAAGATAGCCTTCTCAACAATAATTATGGGCTTCAGGCTGTCCAACATTTATATATGGCACACATTTTAACACAGAGTAAGCTGTCTTACCAAAGTAGTATGAGACAAAGACCAGCTTCGCCTTCAAGTATAAAAATGTCTTTGAACTAAACACACTTTCCCCAATGTAAAATTTCCTTCAATTTAAAAATAGGACAAAAGTGTGTTAATCAAACTGCAAGTGAATTTTCTATCCTGATAATGAATCAGTTTTGCTGAATTATTTTTTAAAAAATTAGTGGACAGATATACATATATTTTTTCATAAATCATAAAGGAAATTTAAGATGCTTAAATTCACCAACTTAAAATGTTATGCATTAAAATCCAGTTAAAACTAATACTACTTGGTAAGACATATTCTTAAAATTTGCAATGACATAACTAAGAATTATATATCAATGGCAAATATAACATGCATACTTGCATTCAGTTTTAACAATTGTGCAGATGATAATGACAATGCATGATGTATAACACAGCAGATGAAAAATATTTATAATAAATTAAAGAAGCACGCTGATGCACATAAATATTGAATGTCTCACCAGAAACATTTATATGTTGAAAAAATATCTTGGCAATATTTTCACAAAATAAGGTTCAGCATATGCAGTTCAAAAATTTATTAATTGCTGAGCATTTCCAAAAAGTTTATATTTCTTCATTCCTATAATGCCTAGTCCAGACTCCCTCACATTTCTTGTTTAAGTAACAAACAAGATTATAAATGTACCAACTATGAATCAATCAGTAAGAAGGTTAAACCAGCATTTAATACAATATAATTGAAATAGAAATTACGAAAGAAAAAATGAGACTAGGAAGAAAATTTTCAGTTTAAGTTTTGAGTAAACAAAAATAAATAATTGTTGGAAGAGAATAGAAAAGATTAAAATGAGAGATAAAATAAATAAAGTGATGTAGGAAAGTCTGGACCAGAAGACTAGATTTGCAACATTAAATATTCTATACAAGGAGCATATGGAAAAAATATTATCTGAATTTGGATGCAATAAATATACAACAAATTAATTTTTTTTCAAGTTCATCATAAAGTAAAAAATATGTTTGAATTTGGGTGTAAAAAGCATTCCATAAAAAGAATAAGAGAATAAAATACAAATCATATGGAAATTGCACACCCAACGCCAATGATTTCCCACAATATAAGAAATTTAATATAAAAAATCCTCAAATTAAATTTTTTAAACTAATAATTAATAGTTTTTCATGACAAAAAAAGATATAAAATAATAATACAAAAAATATCAAATATGGAATGATAAAAATTAAAGAAACATTGTTACCTGGAACAATAAATTTCTCAGTAACATTACAAGGAAATTAAATACTATGAAGAAGCATTTAAATAACATTTAATGTACACATACAGGGAATGAAAAATATCACAAATGAATTATAATGTTACATGAATTCTGAAGACTGACAATTACAACAGGTGCTTTCTGACAGCCTTTGAACTCAACAGTTATCAAATGTTTCACTTTTACCTAAGGTTAAAGAAAAGGTCACACTTTCTAAATTTATGCTAATTTCTTTTTTTTTTCTCTTTTAGAAAAGCAACTGTATGCATGCTTTTACTAAAGTATACATTCAAATCTATGTTTAAGACATTTAGTTTTTCTTTTAAATAGTTATATCAGATGTGCCAACACTGAGTTACACATAATTTAGGAGAGAAAATTAACTGAAGATTTTAAAAAATTGTATATAAGTCTTTATGAATTCATGAAAAAAATTAACAGAACATAATTTAACACTATAATATATTAATAGAATATATATTATAGTGTTAATTTTAAAAATTTATTAAAAAATTTAATTTATTAAAAAAATTTATTGATGAAATAAAGAACATTCATAGAAATAATTTTAAACTATGAAATTAGCTCACAAGAATTCATTATGCTTTTTAAGTTTATAAAATGGATGAAATTGAATGAGTTAGAATTTATGTATCAAAACTAATTAAATTAAATGATATAAAACTTGTATTCATTCACATTTTAATTATCTTTACTACAAAGGAATAACATTAATTAAATTTGCTTTCCAAATCATGTCATTAAAAAGTATACATGTGAATAATGCTTATGCTATGACAAAGAAATAAAACTTTCAAATCTAGAAAGAAGTCTCATGTAACATTTATATTACATAAAATTATGGCCATCAATTTTCATTTACACTTAATTAATAAGAAAAAAAATGGAAAAAAAGCCTAATAAATGTATAGACAGGAACTAAGATAAGGAGAAAAAAAAACTCAAAAATCCTTTCTATTATATTAGCACATCTGCAATTTAAATCCATCTATCAAATACATTTGATAAATACACTAAAACCTAGATGTCAGTGCATCCAGTAATTCAAGGAAAGAAATCACACCATTAGATAAAATGAATTTTGGCAAAATATTTCGAAAGAAAATAAATCTCATATTACTACCCTTTTAAATATAGAAATCTAATATTACACTTATTTCCCATTTTTATATGAAGCAATCATAAGTGACAAATAATTAATATAAAATTACAAAAAAATAAAGTATTATTAAGGATATTAGAAAAAATATATACAACAATTGTATTTTATAAAATGCATCCCATGGCATTGCTGAAATATTATCCACATTGATTTCTTTATCATGAGAAACAAGCAAAAGAAGAAATAACAAAAAAATTATAATAGCAAAAAAAGGGCAAATAACTATTTAATTTAAACAATTATTTTAATTTTAGCTTAATGACACAAAAGAAAAAAATTATAGCTATCCTAAAGGAAAAATAAACTAGGCATTAACACAAAAACATCACATTCAGATTAAGTGCCCAATTCTATCCCAAATTAAAGCAGCATTATATAAATACTGTCACTTGGTACAGAGTTTTTTAATATTAATACTATACTAACTAAAACTTGTTATTACCATTTACATAAAATGACTACATTTAATATGTAGCATGCCTGCTAACAAATGAAGTTAAATATAATTGCAGAACATTATTACTGGCATTTAATCCATTTTCATTACAATTTTTCCAACACGGACACTTGGCAACTTTTTCATTGTTTCTGGCACCGAATCAAATGACACAGTATGGTAGACATTTGGCCTATAGTAAAGAGGAAAAAAAAGCATTAATGGTTTGGACGAACAAACATTGTTTCAAAGAAGAAAAGAAAATACTTAACTATTCACAAACTAACAATCAGTTTAATGCTCCAAGGTTTTTTTTTTTTTTTTTTTCAAAATAAAAACACCAAATTTTCATTCAGCCCTTGCATTCATCACAGCTAATGACCCAATCTGATTATTATCTTAATTCACAAATGCTTAAAAATTTTATAAAAGCCTCCATTCCTTGATTTCTTCTTTATAATAATGCTAAATAATAACTGTTTGAAAAGTACAACAAACTTTACTGGAAACATGTCTTAAATTGCTAATTTTAGCTTCTTTTTTTTATTGGATAATGAAACTTCATTTTCTAATGTTACAAAAAAGACATCAGTATCTCCTCAAGAGAGTTTTCATCTATGCTTTTGCTACACAAAGAAATACTCAAAAGAAGAAAAAAATTTATCTTTACAATTTCTCGATATTTTTCATCAAAATCTGGATGCTACTCAGCATTCTTAAATATAATCAATCCAACACTTAAAAGTAAATTTCTTTAAAACTATTTTCTTCATCATTGAATTATAAAAGCTGCCATAAAAGTTAGAATTATGTGAAAAAAAAATCACTTATTTCATAAAATTACAACTATTTGATTTAAAGAAAATTGAAGTGCTGATAATACATATAATTATAATGCAAATTAGAAATTCATTCTTTAATTATAAATTTAATAAATTCTTACCTTTACAATAGAATTTTGAAATCAAAACTTTGGTCAACATAAATTTATATTAAACTTTCACCAGATTAAAATCCAAACTAATGATTAATTCAGACTATGTAAAGTATATTTTTTTAAAAAGTACCTTTTTTTTTAATAAAAAAAAATTGTTGATCTCTTAAAAAAAAAAAACACTCAAAAAATTATAAATTTGTTTCAAAGAGATGTAAGCAGATTTAAAATAAGTGAATTTCATACAACATAATAAATGATAAGTTAGCTTTGCCAAAGAAGTATTTTAAAATATCATCGATTGATTATTAATTATGTATTAAATTCAATGTGCTTGATTACTTTAACAAATATTTCAAATTACATTACTTAAAATTGAAACCATCTGAATAATCTGATGGTTCAAATATGTTAATATACTAGCTTAAAATGTAATTAAACTAGCCAGATTTGATAGTTAAAAATTAGATCAGATAAAAGATTACAATTTATAAAAAGAAGGAACTCTGAATTAAATCCTTTATTTTAATTTTATTTTTTTAGATATAAAAAGATTCCTTCTAATGCTGCTCAAAATTCACAAATTTTAGAAACAAATCCATACAATTGGAATAAGACACCTTAAAAACCATCTCAGATATATTTTTTAAAAATCCTTAAGATAAATTTGACTCAGCAGAATTGTTGTTGTTGTTGTTGTTTTTAAAAAAATCATCATTATGGTCAATATACCATCAGAAGTAGATTTCAATAAAATGAGATCCCAGAAAGAAAAATCATTAGCGATCCCAACTTTTAACAATATCATAATGTTCATTTAACTTAACCATTGTGATATACATATAAATAAGAAATTTGAAGTCCCAGCCCTTGGAGCTGGAAACATGGCTTGGCCTGAACAGAAAGTTGCCAATGCATACTATTATAAAACTAATTCCTAGTCCTACATGATTTCTATTACAGCAAATGATAAATTTCATATCATTAAAAAAACTTTTCTTAACTTCAGATATAATGATGTTAATTTTTAAAGAACTAATTGGAAAATGAAATTTATTAATTTATAACACCTTTAATAAATGCTGAAGAGTTTCCAAATCATATCAGAATTAATTCTTTACACACATATAAATTGATTGTAAATAAACTTAGATACATCTTTAATAATATTTCTCCAATGATCATTTTATCAATCATTGGAGAGGTTTGCTAACTTCAACTGTGGCATATAAGAAGCCTGGGAATTATTATGATTGCTGACGAAACAGAGCATAGATTGAAAATATATCAGCATCAAACTCTATTTTCCAAGTTCTTTTTTAATCAAACAATTATATATGATATTTAACAATATTGTGTTAATGAAAATTACAGAAACAAAACTCAAAATGCCAGCAAATTATAATAAAAACCATCCAAGATAGACACGTTCAATAGTTTGGACTATTGTTTTCACATATTTTTAGGTTTACATCAGTCCCATTCCTACATTTCTTTTGTGCTTAAATCTTACTAAAATTAAAATTAAATTGATCTTACCTAATTACACCATCTGCAACTTTTTCCATAATATCCATCAGAATATCTAAGCTCAGTTAAGGATAAAAGAGTATTTTTTTTTCAATCATATTTTTATTTTCTTTCTTTATTAAAACCGAAAATATAACAGAAAAATATTCAATTTTTACTAAACTTATGCGACGAATAAGAAATGCATATAATCTCGACAGCACCAGTTGAAACCAGTAGTTTAAGAGAATTCAGTATATAAGCCCTTGAGAGAAAATGTTAGTTAAATAATCAACATCATTTCCCAAGAGCTTTTATACGGACTCTCAAGCCCATCCATGCTGCTAGAAGATGATGATCTCATTTTAATATGGCTGTGATGGTAGAGTCTTGGCTTTGATTCAGAAGAGTTGTGGCTTTGCAGTTTAATTTTACTAAGATTGGCTACAGTACTTCATGTGCTGAATGGAGTTGAATGTCTTTTAACTAATGTAGTTAGGTAATCTAAAGACTCAAAAACCTTTTCCATCATTTTTTTTTTTTTTTTTTTTTTTTTTTTTTTCATCATTTTTAATTTTACAGCTCTTTCCTAAGATAATACACAAATAGCTTTGAAACTGAATACAAATCATATATAACTAAAATTTTGACTTGATCATTAAAAATATATATATATATACCAAATTACAAAAAACATCATTTCTAAAATATTGGACAGCAAGTTTACATAAATGTTATCTTCTAAAATAAACATTTCAAATTCTCACCATGAAATAAATAATTATAATACAATCATTACATAAAAGATTTAATAAAGACAGTGAATTTTCATACCTTTAAGAATAACTGATTTTAAATTATTAATTAAAAATAATATTACTTATGTTAAAATAATAAATAATAAAGAGAAAAGTTTTAAAACTTAATAAAGTTTGTACAATAAAAGTTATTTCTACTAAATAAGTTTTGAAATTTATTTAATTAAAATAATTAGACACTTTGATAGTCAATACAGTTTGGTAAATATCATCAGAAATATAGCAAGAATAAATGAATCGTAAGAAAAATGCACTATCATATATATATATATATACACACTGTCAAAAAAAAAGAGAAAGTCAAATTGTTACTACTACTATACACAGTGATGAAATCTAAAAATTAATTTTATAAATTGTGTAACAGTATAATTAAATATGATTCCTTGAAAAATAATTATTTAAAATTATATTATCAATAATATACAGAGATATTCATCTGAATCGTAAGACAATATGATTCTATACAGTTCATATTACAAGCTTTCTTTTTACAATCAAAGAAATTAACAGATATAATAATTGACTAAAATTCAGCAATGTTTCAATGATTCAGAAGGAATAAAAATCTATGAATTTTTCACAAGTGTTAGCCGTAAACGTAAAGTTTCATAACCAACAAAACTACAAAGGAACTATTATATACAGAAGATAAAGAATTCAAGGATACGTAAGTACTGTCCCTGTTGTGTAGAAGATAAAGTCCAAGCATGTTCAAAAAGAAATCCCAAACTTGCACACTTCAAGAACAATAGCCTAGAATTTGGGGGATCCAGCTAGAGGTGATTTTTGAAAATTTGCATTAACATTTAAATGCAAAATATTCTATCATAGCTATTGGATAAAATATATCATTTATTTTGATCATATCTTAATGGAAAATTTCAAACAAGACTAATTATTCAAAGTACTGCAGATAAAAAGTGATATACAGTAAAAAATTTACAAGTGTAATAAAAGTGTTAATGTGCATTGAAATCTATTTAAACAGCAAAAAATATTCATATAAAGCATTTATTGATAGATAATAATAAAATTAGAGGGATATAAAATAAAGTCTTTTTTCCCCCTTTTAAGTTATTTCAATAAATTAAATTGATAAAAGTACATTTTAAAATAATCACACAAACAAATTTGAATTTCTTTTTTTAATTAATTTAATTTTAATAAAATGATTAACTTATAATTAATTTAATTTTAATAAGCTGATTAATTTTAATTGATTTAATTATAATTAATTAATTGATTAATTTTAATAAACATATAATGACAGGTTGCTAAATAATATTAATTTATTAATATAATATAACACTTGCTTATTTTCTTTGCTTCAACATATTTATAAATTTTAAAATGTTGAAACTTGGTTAAAATTTTAAGTTTGAAACAGTATCTAAATTGACTCCTATACAAATAATTAAAATTAAAAACCTATTTGCATTGTTAAATACACTGCTGTTATTTAAATATAAATCATTTTCATGCTATGACAATTTAAAATTAAAATTAATAAACAGTAATTTTATTCTTCCAATATGTCTAATTTATATATATATATATATATATATAAAGAGCTACCAAGAATAGTATTCTTTTTTTTTAATACTGAATACTGCTAGCTAAAAAATTTTCTAGCACGATAATTTTTTTCTACGTTTGACCAACAAATCACAAAGTATTTATTAAAATAATTACTTGTAAATTTTCTTTTGATGTAATCCACCTCCCACCAACAGCAAGAGCAGATATAATTTCATGTTTACTTGGCACAGGATATGAGTAGTTATCATTGGTAAGTATCCTGTATTCATTATCGGAAAAGAGCGTGACACCATTGTCTACAATGAGATCGACACCCAAACCTCCTGTTTCTTCCATACATGCTGACCAGATCATTTCACTATTGCCATTTCTAAAGCTTGATGTGTGATAGGTACTCAGAGATCTTTTCCTCTGATCAATAACCAAGGCCACTTGATCTTCCAAGCCATCCAAGTACAACTTTTCATCTTCAGAACTAACAGTTGTAATTACCTAAAACAATAGATTAAAACTAACAATTAATAAAGGTACTAACAATTTTAAATCTTTCAGAGCCATAAAGTTACTTCCCAATTTTTTATGCATAAATGTTACATAATTAATGAAGCTTTAGCTTTTGAGAATAATCAGCTTATGTACATACTGAACCATCTATCTAGCTATATTATACCAGCGGGTGACCGAGCTCTGCTCGGAGAAAACAGGTATCAAAGCTAACTCAAAGATTTAAATTTTCAATTGTGATTTATCAAAACAATACATGCCATAAGAAAATTTGTGAAACCATTGGTGAAAAGATAACCGGTTAAAGTGCACCATTGTAAACTATTCTAAACAAAGTTAGAGTTTGGAAAGGGAACTATTCTATACAAAGGTAAAGTAAAGGTAAAGATTGAAGTGTGTTGAAGTTCAATATTTTTGACAAATTTATTTAGAAAAACCAAACATATATACATACATAAGAAACATGTTATAAACCTATAACAGCATAAACATAAAGCTTTATTAGTTCACCATATTGGCTATAGATGGCAGCACGTTACCGCTTGAAAATTTAAGTAGCCATTATGGTGAACTAATAAAGTTTAAAAATATCCTAAAACCGATGCCAATCGATTCCTCGTGGCCAAAAACCCCAGACCCCCAAGTTTACCGGAGTTTATTAATTCTGGGGCGATTTTCCACGTGGAAACCATTTCCTGTTGTTTTATTATATATATATATATATATATATATTGGATGGTTCACTATGCACATAAGCTGATTTTCTAAACCAATTTATGAATTCAATCAATTATTTATTTTTGAAACATATATTAATTCAAGAAAATTCAAAGAAATTTTTCATTAAAGTCTTTTAATTTTCAAAAAGGGAAAAATGGAACAGCGATCTTCCATTTAAAAAAAAAAAAAAAAAGATTCTGACTTTCTATCTAGCACTAATTTCCATTTTATGATGACAGGATTGACAAACAAAGAAAATCCAATAAAGTTCAAATTAAATATACAATCACCAGTTATAAAATAAAATAATTACAGAATTTTGCTCACTTTTTAAATATTTAATAAAAATAGATCAATATGCATAGACAAATAATAATGCAAATATAATACAAAGTGATGCAAGATTTATATCTTGTTCAAAGAATCCTTATTCTCTTATCTTCTTCAGCAAAAATTTTGACTGAGCATATGCTGTATGCGTACGTCCCCTTTCTCTACATCTATGTAATTTGAATGTAAATGGAAGAGATGTTAGAAATGGTCTTTTAAATATTTTGCAACCGTAGAAATGAACCAACTGAAACTTCAAAATAAATAAAATTAAAGATAATTAATAATAAAGAAAATTTTAATTTATTTCAAGATTTTAATTTATTTATTTTGAGCCATATTTCAATCAAACTTATCAGCATCAGTATAAATTGCAGAAAACAACAAAGTTTTTTTAAAAATTTAGCAAATGTTTAACTATTTCTTTATTAAAATCTCAAATTTATCAATTCAAAACTCTTGATTAATCCATTAAATAATTTAATAATAATTTTTAAGTTACACAAAGATGTAACATCATTCAATGTGATATTAGAAATTGCAGAAACCTCACAGTTCTGCATCATCATAACCACCGATAAGAATTTTCAGAAGTATCCCAAATGCTTACAGAATCCAAATGAAAAATTTTGTTGATTAAAATTAAGCTAAAAATGTTGCTTACTTTTGCTCCCCAGTGATGGGCCAATTGAATACAAAGGCTTCCAAAGGCAGAGGCCCCATCCATTACGAGCACTGTATCTCCATGGCTCAGTCGACCCAAATAATGAAGAGCTGTATAGGATCGAACAGCATCTCCAATACATGCAGCAGCATCAACATAACTAACAGTTTCAGGTTTTTTAGCTGAAATTCAAATAAAATGCCTGCCATTAATTTCCTTCTTTCTTTTATTTTTATTTAATGAAATCTAAAAAATTGACATCCATTTAATTGAAAATCCAATGTTAGCTAAGCAATCAATCAATTTAAAATGAAGTATTCTGCATTTATATTTTTTTTTTATTTAATACCTAGAAGTTATTTGTACAAAATTATTATTCTTACCCTAATAAAATGTATGCAATAAAAATAATTACAACTACAGTTTTTAGAAAAAGTTTTAAAGTTTAAAAAAAATGTTTTAGCATTAACAAAGAGTGACAGAAAAGTTAAAAAAAAAAAAGACAATAGATAAATAATTATATGCAAATGTCTTATAATTTACTTTAATTGAATCAAAGCTTCTAAAATTATGAGTCATCATCTTGAAAATTTTTGATAAAAAGTTAAAATGTAACTTCATTTATTACGTATAATTCTTTCATTTTTTTGTTATTTCTGAAATGTATGGAAAAAAAGAGTAAAAAAGTTTTAGAATTCAATTACTTAAAAACAAAATTAGAAAATTTAAATTCGATGAAAGATTTATTAACTCTACACAATTTTAAAATATCAAAAGCTTAAATAAACTTACTGACGTCAAACTCATGCAAAACTACATATTCTGCACATCCAGAAAATCCGTAATCAAGGGGGATGATTCCTGTTAAAAAAAGATCCATTAACTTCCTAAGACAAACCCAAAATCTGAATTGAAACTGAAAGTTTTTTTTTTAAACAAAAATTTAAAGACTTATTCAGATAATTAATATTTATAAAAAATCTCACTTAACTAATATCCAATTATATTAAATAAAAATAATTCTAAAACAACATTTTCAATTTTCTTGCCACATTAGAAAAGGTCAACATAAAAAGAAAACCAGAAAGTCAAAAGTAGCCAGAATTTTAAAATTTAATTTGCATCAAATCAATCTTGAAGTGAAACAAGTTTCCATTCCCTAACTTCGACTAAAAATAAAAATAATAAATAATGTGTTTGTTGTCAATTAGCAATGTACAGGACAGTCCATTTGACCTTAAAATTCCTAAGTTTGAACAAATAATTCATAGATATTAAATATAAAGCACCACAATGTACTTTTACTATTAAAACTTTAATCAATTAAAATTTAATAGGAATTGTGTGCGTTTTTTAGGTAGGGAATTAGATGTTTTTTTAATAAGTTCTGAAAATATTATTGTAAAAAATACCATTATTTCTTTGACCATTTCTTTTCAACTCTTCCTTTTTTTTTGTATAATTTTCAACAATTAAATTGATTATTGTAATGAAAGTCAAATCAATTGTTTCAACAAATATTTAATTGTATGATTATTAAAAATATATAATAAGGTAGGAAAATTCTATCTAAATATACATGCACAATTTACATGTGAAGTAAAAAAATGATGTTCCAAGAGTTTAAAAGACAAAGTGGAATAAGAAGATAAATAAATCATTCAAATAGAAATGTCATCAATGTCAACATGATATCATGGGTATAAATATTATAAATGTGAGGCTATTAAAGAGCATGACTTCAATGCAAATCATAATTCAAGGCTTAAAAATGTTTTTTTGGAAAATTCATGGTTATCAATTTATGCATTAGAGATTTAATTGAAATTAAAAATGAATACTTTTTGGAAACCAGCAGATCACCAAAGGAAATGCTGATGGTATGCGTAAAGCAATAATTTCCTATGATATTTTGATAGACAATTTAGAAGACAAAATATTTTGAAACAATTTTTTTTTCACAAGTTTAAATATTGGTGATTTTCTACTATTGCTAAAATTCACTCTAAATTTGGATGATAGAAGTCATTGCTAACAGTTGTTAGATTATTGACTATACCATTTAAAGAGTAGTAAATAATATTTTTTATAACAATCAAAATTTTTTTAATTAAAAGATTTTTTTTTAATTTTCAAAAATATTAATAAACACTAATAGGTCTTTATATATAAATGAAATTTAATATTCAAAATCTTTCTTTTTCTCACTTTTATATAAGAAATTTTTCTATATGAGACATATCATACCTACAACTTCATCGCCAGGTTTCAATGAGGTAACAGCATTTCCAACTTCTCTAACAATACCTGAGATATCTTTACCAACACTGTAGTGAGAAGGCGAAGAGTCTCGACTTACTAGTTGCATCAACTGAAAAAATATTTTATCTTTTTACTAATAACTTTTCATAAAATAACTGTTAACAAAATTAATGCCAAAGAATTACTCACTTTTATATCTACTTCTGAAAGTGAACATGCTTTAACTTCAATTAAAACAGAATATCGAGTTAGAGGTGGAAGGTCAGTCTGAAAAAAAAATTATAATATATATCATGTATAATTATGACTATTATTATATGTTTTAAATATACTAAAAAAAGAAATATCATTAATAATATCAAATCATTTATTACAAAAAATTGCATTTATAATTTAATATCATCTAAAATATCTACTGCGGTTATGGTATTAATCATTCTTAAATGAAATTTTTAAACTACTGCTCTATTTAAATTCATACAGCAAATGACACTACAAGATAATACTTTATATATTAAGGGTAATGAATCTTCTGACAGATATATAGGCCAAATTACCACTTATTTATATTTATTTATTTCATTTATAGTCAAATGGGGAAAATATATTGTAACTGTTTTATAAATAACTGTATTAAATATTATATTTCAGAATTATAAAGTATAACAATTATATACTTAATTTTACAATATTTAATCATCAAAACATAATTGCAAATTCTTACAAGTAATAATGGAATTGATTTTTGGTTTTTCTTGGAAAACTAATATATTTCTAACTAAACTCAGATCGTTTTTCAAATGGGGAATAAAACAAAGTGAAAAAAATTATTTTGACATAATAAATTATATTTTTACACTAATTCAAAAAAAATTTACATTTTATAAGAACAATTTTATTTAATGCTTTGAAATGAATTCAGTACACCTAAAAAAAAATTAAGTGTTGTTCTCTTTTGGTAATGTAATACAAATATTTACAATTCATTAATTGAAGATCGTCACAAATAACTGTAAAAAATGAAAAAAAAATTAAATTTATAAGAAATTTTAGAACAGATGACTAGAACTTTTAGAAAACCAGAAATCATAAATTTAGATG
This sequence comes from Argiope trifasciata, assembly GCA_026543055.1. Taxonomy (NCBI): domain Eukaryota; kingdom Metazoa; phylum Arthropoda; class Arachnida; order Araneae; family Araneidae; genus Argiope; species Argiope trifasciata. Next base: position 155,813 of record JAPMOQ010021343.1, on the reverse strand, counting down.
GAGTAGTAAATTCAATAAATTCATGTAAATTATAGAATACAAATATTCATGATTTAGGGCACATTTTTTATATGTATGCAATTCATTGGGCGTATAAACAATTTTTTTAAGAAATCAAAAAGTAAAAAATAAATTTTGTAGAAAAATTACATTACATCACTAAATTATTTAATTAGACAATTATTATTAATTCAAATTTCTTCCCATATAAAAATCACTTATTCGGTGTAATAGTTTTTTAAACCAGTAAATAAAACGCAAATAAACACAAAAATTAATAAATAATTTTTTTTTAATAAATTTTTATTTTTAGTTTCGTTTTTATTGATATGCTTCTTATACGAAAATCAGAAAAATTAAATACATCCAAACAATTTGGATTTCAAAAAAATGAATAATTTCTAATTCACGAACAAGAGTCACGGAATGAAAAGTATTTCAAGATCTTGAATAATGAAATAAATAAATTTTAACTTTAAATCATTTTCTATTTTAGACCGTCATTTAAATAATCCATCAAGTTTATTTCATATTTTAAATAAAGTTCTTAAAACAATCGCTTTCTAGACTCTTAGAACTGACCCTGTTATATTAATTTTGACAAGATGCGTCATTTTCCAATACAGCATCGCGTTTAGCAGGGATGCGGATGCCCGATCGATAAATGGAGGAATATGAAGATTCCATTGAAAGAAGGTAAAGAAAAGTTTCAAACGACTTACATTGTTTTCAATTATGTATTTAGGAGTTAGTGTACCAACTACTTCTTTATAAACACTTCTCATCTTTTTTACTGACATAACTGTTTCTCGAAAGCTGTTCAAGAGACATCCCCCAGAATCACATCACAACAAACAAATCATGTACGCCCTTGAAGCAGTCCTTGAGGAGAATGTTGCCAAATGCCTATGGAAAATCGTTTTTGGGATGAAAACGAAACTAAAGCGTTCAACCGGTCTTCTTCTTCACATTATCGTTTCAAATTTTTTATTTTATGATTATTTCTTTTTTCACTCTTTTTCCTAAAAAAACATAGATAAGGTGCAATAAAATAATTTGAAATAAATAATGGTCAAACATAACATCTGGAGAATGAATTAAAAATTCCTGATGGGAAGAATAAAATTTTAAAAAAGATACAGAGACAGTGTAATGATGATTTCCAATTTCAGGAAATCTTCTCTTTACCAAAATATAGACAAATTTTTATATTTATTTCATTCATCTTTTGATTATTATTATTATTATTATTATTTTCAAAAAATCAAGAACACTCTTCTAAATGGAGTGGCATCCGATTGCAAAGATTGAGCCTGAATGGAAAGCTGCAATTCAAGGGACAATTTCTGAGGTTTTTTACTGTTTTTGTTGTTGTTTGTTTGTCTATTTTTTAAACCAAGAAAAACTGAACTAGAAATTTAATTTGGCTAGGTTTCATCTGCAAGAATATGATTCATACATGCACAACAGTAATCATTTTTCAAAGCAGGAATAAACATTCACCTTATAATATTATTTATTTTATTTCCAAAATAAAAAAGATAGTTTGAAAAAAAATTATAGAAATTATCAAAAAAAATCATAAAAAATTGCAAATTATAGTAAATTCGGAGAAAAAAATTATTACTTATTTTTGGTCAAAATATCAAGATTCTGGCCGGATTGAGTTTTGCATAATTGTTTAGTAAATTAAAAACTTAATTAAATATTTTCATAAAAATTTAATTATATATTATGTTTTAAAATAATCGGGGAATTATTGTAAAATTAAATATCGAGTTTCATCGTCATTAAATCATTTTAAATATTTCCTATTTTTAAAATTGACTTATTTCAGAGCAGACAGATTTGTATACAAAATATTTTTTGTCTCAAAGCAATAGTATTCCAGTCACATCCATAATGCTATCATTTAGTATTCATAATAAACAGATATGATTTTAAAAGAGCCAGAAAAACGGAAATATAATTTTTACAGTATCTATACAAAAGCTCTTCTTGTATCATTTATGTGGAGTACTATACTTTAAAATGCAACAATGCAAAGTGATTATTTCTAAATAACTTAAATTAGCATTTTTGATGAATCCCAATGATGTAATAATTAGTTAATAAAATAATAATTATTATTAGATTGTTAACTTGATTAAAATTATTTTAATACTAGCCGCCTTTGGCGACCAGCTGGTTCGCCATGAGTAATGCGTTCTAAAATTTCCAATTAAATCATATATTTTTTAGCCAAAATTTAAGAAATAGTTTAAGTTAAAAGATTCAGTTATTAGTAGTTAGAGAGTCGGTAACTTTATTCGGAAAAATTTTTGAGTTTAATGCTCTAATAATTTATCAATTATGCTTCCAAAATATTAAAAATGTTTTTTTCGGTGATATTGCCAAAATGTTAAATATGTTTTTTAAAGAAAGCGAAAAAGGGAAAAAATTATTGAATTAATGATACAGATATTACAAACGATTGCCATTAACTCGGAATTTCAATGCATATCCTGTCTAAATTCAATCAGCTTTACTGTAAATAAAGATAATTTATAGAATTAATGATATAAATACTGCAAACGATTTCTTGAATCCTTTGCCTTGCATTTATTTTTTTAGAAGATATCACATTTTATATTTATGTTATTTTATCCAGTCACGTGCTGAAAGCTGTATTTCTTTAGATTTGATTTACGATGATAGTTGTTGTTTTTTCATTTGAACTTCCGGCATTGATTTATTTTATTTTATCCAGTCACGTGCTAAAAAAACATGGTTAAAATATTTCTTTTAAAATTCATTAAAACTAGAAGCTTACGTTATAAATTAAAAAAAACTGATATCGTTAGAAAGCTATTTTTTTTATCTTTAAATTGATGTTAAAATCATGTTTGTCCGATAATAATTTCGGAAGTTATAGCGGAAAAACGTCGAAATTTCGCTTAAATTTTAATTAATTCAAATTGTAATTAAAAATTCAAAAAAAGGGCTCCGAGGTGCACATTCCCGACCTCCAAGATATACATGTACCAAATTTGGTAGCTGTATGTCCAACGGTCTGGCCTGTAGAGTGCCAACACACACACACACACACACACACACACGCACACACACACACGCACACACACACACACACACACATTGAGCTTTATTATAAGTATAGAAAACATATTTCATCAAAAAATTTCTAAATTTTTAATAATTTTAATTGACTTCAAAATAATTTTTTCTTTCCGTATTGTTTTTTCTAAAGATTTAGTCCATCTATTATCAGGCTGAATATTAAAACAATTCATTCGAAGTTGTAAGTTCAAATAAATGCATACATAAGAATAAAGATGTTGCAAAATTACTACCAAAAACTTGTTAAAATGGTCTGTTTTATTCATTTTACTCTTTCGAATATGTAATATTGGAAGAGAAAGTACGAATACGAATATCTGAAAAAATATTTGTACTTAAGATTTTGAATTGCCATGTTTCTACTTCTCTTTGTCCAAAATTAATTATTAGAATTATGTCTAATTGCCCGAACACGATAAAAATTTTTAAAACTTTTAGATAAAGTTTTATGGCACAGAGATGACATAATGATGTTAGAACCTAATTTGTGGATTTCAATTTAAAAGGAATCGATTTTAAAGAAGTTCGAATATTATCCTATAACTATAAAACGAAATGAACCAGTGGAATAAAATTTGGCCCACAGATTTTACATCTAAAATGTGAATAAGTATCAAATTTGGAACTAAATCAGTTAGTGATTGTCTGACTGTTGATCGTCTTACATAAGCTTGTAAACAAAATAACTCAAAAATACATTGACATACATAGAGTAAAAGCTCTTTATTCGCAGGGCATATGTTCCATAAATATGCCGCGAATACAGAAACCGTGAATACGGAATGGTCATTTATATGGGATTATAAGGGATACGTTCCTAGGTGACAAAATATAAAAAAAACACAAATATATAATTAATTATTATTTCCTGTCTATTCATTTTTCTTATTCATGTTTCCGGCGGATTATTGTATTCAATTGAGTCGTCTATTCTGTATTCGCATAATTTGCTCCAGTCTTTAATCGTTACATTAAAATGGATAAAATAGTCTTTGAGATCTGCCTTCTTTGCGTCAGATTCAAATTAATGCTCGGAATGAGGTGAGTAAATTTTCTTTTCTTAATCGTTAGTTCTACCTTATTTCTTAATCGTTAATTCTACAAATATACTTTATTCATTGAGTAATAAGGTTGCTTTCATTCTGATTGTTTACACTTCTCAAAAACACCAATCGCGGCGAAGGCGAATTATGTCAAAGTCCTCGGCGATATTATTTAACAACATACTTTAGGCAAAGTTGTAGTAACGTCTACATTACTTTTTTTATTAGTCCATTTGACGGTATTTACAAAGGATATTGGGTTGGAATCCTTTTATTATCATGCATGTACTTATTAGATCCACGAATAAAGAAATTTTTAGTCGCGAATAAAGGAATTGGGTCGCATTTTTTTGATCCGCGAATGGAGGAAGCGAGAATAAGGAGCTTTGACTATACAGAATTTGATATTTGGTTTTGACACTACAGTTAAAGTTCAGAGCAAAATTTTGTTTCCGATCTGCCTGGAAAGCATTGTTTCAAATTAAATTATACAATTCCTTGTGCTTTTGTTGCTATTTACCTCTCACCAATGATTAATCTCCAAAGATTACATGTTAATAGGTTCTTTCGCTAACTATCATTCGCCAATGACGTATGGTTAACACAATATAAGATCATTTATTAGAGAATATAAGAAAAACTTTTAAAGAGACCATTTCCGTAGTTTATTTCGAGGGGAAAAACAGCAACTGTGATTTTTCGAAACTATCTCGCATATTAGTCAGTGCTTTTTTTAATTCCTCCTACTCCCGTAAAATTTAAACCTTGGTTGAGGTCACAAATGCTTTGCATGGTATGAGTGAAGGATAACTATTAAATATGCCGGCATCCTGGCATAGGGGTAGCGTATCTTTCCCGTGATCTGGGCGTCCCGGTTCGGCCATGGTTGTTCTGCATTCTATCTGTGTGATGTATGAATGAGCACCCCCCCCTGTAAAAAGGGGTTGTGCAAGCGAATGTGTGCTCACCTTTATTTGAGCTAGAAGTCAGACTTCTGCCCTCTGGGTGCTCCGAGGTCTTTACCCTCAGAAGACCTCTAACCCAGAGGCCTTGACCCCCCCCTTTCCGTGGAAACATGGATACGACATCATCAACAACTATTAAATATAGGTTTATGGCATGAATCTAAGATTCTTATTGAATCTATCGTAAGAATATATATTTTGAATGGTATTTTGCACATCGATTGACACTAAAATTTGATTCTATTACTATTGTAGTTACCGGATAGCATACTGAATTTCATCATTTTAAGTATATCATTTGCATATGCAGTACGGACCGATGGACAGTCAATCGTTCGATGGCTTTGGTTCAAAATAATAATATTAGTCTATATATTAGATTCTAAATCTGATTACCAATTTTCATCCACTTAGCTCTTGCGTTTTGTAGTTACGGTGTTCTTTTACAATCGAACAACAAGATAGACAGGCTATACTGATTGGATGTCCTTCAAAGCTTGAAAGAAATATCGTAAGTCCATATAAAAATTTGCTTTCTTTCATTTTGAATTGTGTTCACAGACAAATAGGCATAAAATTTATAATGTGTTTTTCAAATGTAATAAAATGTGGAAATTCATCAAAATTTCAAATTCGAGGTTTTTGAAGATTATAATATTTCTTTGTTTCAGATACAAGAAAGGAATATCAAATCAAACACTTTTTAACATTCCTGTGATTACCAAATAATTTCTGTTCTGATCGGTCTTCGTCGTACCAAGTCGAATGAGCGTAGCTATCTCGAGTTAAGGCAGAAGTGTGCACCTTTCGTTGTGAATGAGCACCGTTCAGGTGAAAGGACGATTTTGCTCGAACACACACGACACAACCCTTTTGAGAGCGAGGTGGAACTCATTCATCCATCCGCAAGTCGGAATTGAGATACCAATCAGAGACCGACTCATCCCTGATTCAGTACCCCAAGAGGTTATTGGAACTTGGAGGACTTTGCTGTCACGACCTATTTAACGTGCCCCAACTGCCATTAGCCAGCACAGCGGTCTTTGGTCGAGGACAGAACTCGCTACTTTTTGGTTACAAGACTGACACCCTACCAACCAGGCGACCGCGGCTCCCTTATTAAATCATACGAAGATGCACTCGAAAAGATAAGCAATAAGAATTCCATTCGATGGCTTTTGGTTCGAAATTTGATATCGATCTCAAATTTCGATGTAAAAACGCCTCTATCCAACTTCATTTCTCTAGCTATTTAATTTTTGAATTATCCTTCGGTTTTATACCATACTAAAAGAGAAAAAGAAACACTTGTGAAATTGTCTGCTGAGAATGGAAGAGAAGCGAGGTCCTGATTATAAAGATTTCTCAAAATCTGGAGATTGTTCACATGGGCAGTTACATTACTTTCTCTCAATAAACGAATTCGGAAAAAATGAAAGAAAAGAAAATTATTATGTTCTGGAATCCTTTTCAAAGTGACTTCACATACTGAGCCTCTATAAGATGGTTCATTCATTCTAACTTTTTACATTTTATTCTGAGTGCATAAAAAACATATGGGTCATTCGAGCAATAATTCTTTTTTAAATCAAAATTTTATCACAGCCAGGGCCCGACTTAAGCCCCCATGACAAAAATTTCTTTCCCTCCCCTTTTGCGAATATTTAACTGCACTTCGTCCTTAATAGCTTTGGATTTACACAAAATAGATTTTTTTTTGTATTAATACGTTAGATTAATGAAGAAACTAACATAAAATTGACGGATTTTATACTGTACTAATATTTTGTTTTAAAAAGTTCATTAATTTCGGAAAAAAAAATTAACTTTCTATTCGATTTGAGGCCCCCTTCTGATACGGAAACCCGGTGAAACTGTCCCGTATATCCCAGTTTTAGTCAGGTCCTAAATAGAATTGCACAGAATAATACTGCAATGCAAAAATTTTGAAATAATCTTCTTTCAGATTTTTCAATATTTTTTGAAAATCTATGGTTGATAAAATATTTCAGTCATGTTCTTTTTATAATACTATTTAAAATATAAAAAATCTCCATTTTCTTATGCTGGACAGAAATCTTGTTTATCAATGTGTAATCAAACGAAGTATGAAATATAAAAAATATTGAAAATTAGAACAAAAGAAAAAAAGAACACTCCTTTAAATATGAAACAGAATGAATAGTGGAAATTTTTTTTGTAAAAGTCCTCGTGATCAAATGAAAAGAAGAAAATCAAAAACTTAAAAATATTACATATTTATGAAAGAAATTAAATTAGAAAAAATAAGAACAAAAAAATTTATTTCAAAAGATAAAAGTACGAAACTTATTTACAAAATAATAATAATAATTTTTACAACTAACAAATACTTCATAATAGCAAAATATTTATACAGTATCAATATAATTATACAATTTGACACTATAAACAAAATCAAAGAAAATTTGTATATGTGTATATAACTAAACTTATAATGCGATGAGTAACGATTTCATCTTTCTTGAGGTATATGACAGTGCATATCTTTAAAATGTCAAATATGAAGTTCTTCCTTCTTTTGCCACTCCGCCACTTTTCTTTCTTAATCTTTCAACAAAACATTTTCTCTCGGCACCATTTGAAGTGTTACTTCTTTCGCTTGAAGTAGGCCATTGCCCATGAGGAATTCCAAAGGAACCTAGAAAATTCAGAGAAATGTTTGTCAATAGAAATGTTTCGACTTAGTTGGAGCGATAACTGCATTAGGTATCTTGATGAAATGTCTTGGTGTATGACGTCATATGAAGTTCGTTTTTAGTCAAATTATTGTGAAACTCAAACTTGGTATAAATGCTCTTGTGCGTTTGGTGAGTAAAGGGACCAATGATTCAAATTTAAAAAGATATCTTCTTGGAAACTCACAGAATATATTATATTATTACGGAAAATTTTTAATACAAAATCAAAAAATCCATAAATTTAAAAGGTTTAGTGTAGTGGGTGTATAGCAAAATAGTACAAAAGCTCAACAACAAATAAGCAGCAAAACATAGCTAAAAATACGCAATAACAATACACAAACAGCGATTCAATAATATGGAACTGTAAAACACTACAATGTGGTCCGGAAGAACTCAACAGGGAGAGAGCCTTCACACAATTTTTTGAATCCCTCAAACGTCTTCTTTTTTTCCACTGCCTATTCACTTTAGCACATCTTGATGCCGATTCACTATTGACGCGACTATACGACTGTCTATTTAGCCCAAGACTCGATACCTCGATGCTGTTTTAATATTTGTTTTCAAGATTCAACATATCACACAATACACAACTCACTAATTGCTTAAGCTCACCTCAACAAATTTACTCCAACCTGGTGTCCCAACATTTTATATTTTTCGAAGAAGGCCACAGAAACTTCGAGAAGAATATTTATAATTCGAGCCCTCATGGTTTATCGCCAATATTCTGGTTGATTCTGATATCTTCCATTTTGTTGCCAAATCCGTCATCTAAACGGTCGTCCTAGACGAAGGTCATTCATCCAGCATCCATTCAATCCATCCTTATCTGCAAAATTGTCCTCCTTACAATAGAGTTAGTTCTGGTTTAGTTACATAAACGTCCCGTTGTAAAGCAACACTAGGACGTCTTAGGGATGGACCTCGTCAGTTTAAACCACGGTCAGATGACGAGGACGACACCTGAGATGGAACCCCTTCCCTCTCCACGCCGCACCACACCAGCGGGAGGACATTTGACCTGACAGATTGAGCGTGAAAGAAACCCCTTCAAACGACGGTTCTTCGGTGGAATGGAGTCTCGAACCTGAAACCCTCCTGCTCCGAAGCCGAGACCTTACCACCAGGCCACCGCGGCCCCTCCTTACAATAGAAATAACTATGTTTGACATCAACTGGTCATCGCTCAGTATCCATAAGACTTAACAAGCAATTAAGCTGGGCAACAACGTTAATAATATTTAATCTTCACCCGTTTTTTTTATCTTTGAAATATTATATACTAGACGCCTTTGGCGACCAGCTGGTTCGCCAAGAGTAATGGGGTCTAAGATTTTCAATTAAATACATATGTGCCTTGCTCTCTTTATAATTTCTCTGCCAGATATACTTAAACTTCGAAAGTCACGTAACACTGATTTACTAAATTAATGATATAGATGTTGCAAATGATCATAAAAACCTTTGTCTTGTATTTCTTTTTTAGAAAACATTACATTTAATATTTATTTAATTTCATCCAATCACGTGGTGAATGTTACATTTTTTTTTTCGATTTAATTTGCAGTCATAGTTAATTTATTTTTTAATTTGAACTTCTGTCAGTATGATTTCAACAGTTTAATAAAATCTTTTTTTTTTCCCTTTGCTCGTTCATTATTTATTTTAGAAAATGTCACATATTATATTTCTTTTATTTCATCCAGTCACGTGCTAAAAGTTGCATTTCTTTAGATTTAATTTGTAATTATAGTGGTTTTTTTTTTAGTTTGAACTTCCGTCAATAGGATGGCAACATGCTGACAAAACCTAATTTTTCCCCCTTGACGTGCTCGTGCAGATTAAATTTTATTGTTTTGTCCAAAATATATTGTTGTAAAACATGGTTAAAATATTTCTTTAAAATTTCGTTAAAAATAGAAGCTTAAGTTATACATTAAAACACTGATACCATTAGAAAGCTAATTTTTTAATCTTTAAATTGATGTAAAAATCATGTTTGTGCGTTAATATTTTCGGAAGTTATAGCGGAAAATCGTCGAAATTTCGCTTGAATTTTAATTAATTCAAATTCTAATTAAAAATTCGAAAAAAGGGCTCCGAGGTGCACATTCCCAACCTCCAAGGTATACATGTACCAAATTTGGTAGCTGTAGGTCCAACGGTCTGGTCTGTAGAGCGCCAACACACACACACACACACATTGAGCTTTATTATAAGTATATACTAATATTTCACTTGCTGAAAACGATCTAAACAAAGATGTCCAAATGAAAATGGGTATTGACGATAAATGAATACTGACCTTCGTTTGCGCACATCGCTTAATTTTGAAATGGCTGAGGACGTAAGCCAGGCACACCTTCGCCTCCATTAGGGCAAATCTCATGCCGACGCAGTTCCTCGGGCCAGCACCAAAAGGCATGAATGTGTACGGATTGCGCTTGGCGCGTTCCTCCGAAGAAAATCTGGAAATTTACAAAGGGAGAAACTTAGTAACTTCACTAATGGTATTATTAAAAAAAGAGAACAATGATAAAAATTAAACTGATGAAAATTCTATAGACTTAAATGTTTTTAAGAACGATCATTAGTGGTTTAGTTTAGGTATATTTGTGGTGACATCTTAATAAGCCAGTAACAGCCACTAGACATCAGCATTCTCTTTTGTCGAAATGGATAAGTTACTGGACTTCAAACCCAAACATCGCAGCTTCGATCCTTGGCGGAATTCAACATCAACATTGACACAATTCCGCCAACGCCATCGCAACATATTGAAATATCATTTTAAAGCAACAGTAGGGCTATTTCGGGAAGGATCTCGTAATTTCGTTGAGATGACGCAAAATGTCGATCAGATGACGAGGATGACACCTGAGCTCCAAACTTGCACACCACACCAGCATGAGGAGTTTGATTTGTAGTAAATTTTACCAATTTATGACCCTAAAGGCCTTATCACAAGGCGAAATATCGTACCGCAATTTTCCGTATCCACCCTCTACAACCGGTCATGCAAGTTTTTCGTCATGACAACGTTCTCTAATCAGCTTGAAAATGCCAACGATAGTGACGGAAATATTGTCCGAAAACAAAATTTAACCAATCATGTGAAGCTTTGAAGTGACGTCACACAAGAGACGTCACTTTCACTGTCGTTTGCTGATGAAAATTGCAGACGATATTTCGCCGTGTGGTAAGGCCTTAGATCTCTTATAAGAAAATAGAAAATTCAGTATCAAAATACCAAATTTTATTTCGGATTAATTCATTAACCTTTTTAAAATTTATATATTATTTATTTATTTATAATAACGTATGCCCATGAAGCATCTATATTTGTGCATAATATAATTTAAGTAGACACCTTATAGATACTTTCATAACCAAATGAACAAAATAAAAAGTTAAAGAGCTGGCCATTTATGCATGGTAAATTGTAGACAAATTCTTAATATTTATAATTAATCGAATTCGTTTGTTACACAAACTTATTTATTTGATAACTACACAAATATCTTTTAACTAAACCGGCGTGCGGTCTTTTCTTAGCTCAGCAGTCCTAGCTATTTGTCAGGTCTGACTAATTAGAAATATAGAAATATTTAAACATATCGAACATTTCATATAATCATATATTACATATAAAAAGGGGTATTTTTGTGAGTTTATATCCTTAAATGTGAACAAATAATTAAAATTGCGATTTTATCAAACAGAAATTACAAGCTAGACTAAAAAACTTATTTAGTTATTGTTTTAAAATAGATTTATACAAATACAAAGCAAAACTATACAACACTGAAGAATTTTAATTTCATTTCTGTCAGCTCAATTGTAGCAAAAAAAAAGCTTTGTAAATTTTTCGAATCTTGATTTTTTAAAAATCGTTCAGCAAATCTAGTATTATAAAATTTGTTTATCAGCAGACATTTCAAAAAGAAATTAAATCCAATATAATGTCTAGATACACACACACAACCCCGCTTCATGCCCCTGCAACTGTAACCCTCTCATTATTTAAGCAGTGTCATGAGCGTGAAGTGGGAGAGGCATGGAAAGACGCTCTTGTTCTATCCATCCCTGTGACTAGTGTTCGACTTCTGACATTTATTGATTGAAGTATGGTTAAGGATTTTAATATTATGCATTAAGGATTTATAAGTCATCATCTGATGTCTTTAAAACAACATTTGAAGAGAAATGGTGATGCTTTACCTATCGGGATCAAACTTTTCAGAATCGGGAAAAAATTCGGGATCTCTGTGCATGGCATAAATTGGAACCGTAATGACGGTATTCTTTGGAATCACAATACCGGTATCGCCGAGCTTGTAGTCTTCGCCTGCTATTCTCTCCAACCTGCGAATAAAATTCATTGCAAATATGATGCCTTTTTATATACAATTGCCCATATGTCCATACCAGGGTTGGTTAAACTAAAGCTCGCGGGTCAACTCCAACAACTGGAAGGCTCTATCCGGTCTGCGAGTGGAATTTTAATTTGTCAGTCCGAGACAAATTATAAGAAATATATATTTATATATTACTATCTGGTAACAAGCGCGTTGCTGCCATAGAAAAAATAATCTTGGAAACTTCGTGTGGAATTTGAAATGGTTACTTGTTTCATTAAGAATGGTATTTATTTTCTTGTCGGCAATGAATATATTCATTGAAATTGGTGGATATATAAAGGAAAAGCATAGATAGTATTTATTCTTTATTTATTGTTTATTATTCTTATTTTTATTATTTATTATTCTATTCTATAAACAAATATTTGTTTTTATAGAGTAGATTTGTGTATTTTTTTAGAATTGTAAAGCCTGGCGTTCTTTCAGAATGGTAATGAACGAAATTATTTATTGTATTTCAGAACGGTAATGAAAGAAACTATTGTATCTCGTGATTCGTTTAATATTCGTTCAGAATTCTCAAGTTTAATGTTAGGAAATGTGGATGAAATATTTTCTTTTACAATAGATTAAACATAGAAAATATATTTATATCATTAAATCGTTAATATAGTTGAAAAGATAATTTTCGGAAATTAAGATGGAGCGAAATTATCTGTACTACAATATTTTTGGTGGTTATTTCGAAAAATGGTAAGATTTAATTAAAATTTAAAAACCTCAGGGTAGGTCTCACCAAAACTTTCTCGCAAAATATGTAATAAAGTTGTAACCTCTGAGAATGACTTGCATGACATTTGCGTACTATAGCTACAAAATATTACCCTTTAACTTGGATTTATCATTTCTACAGAATTTATTGTCTCCTTGGCGAGTTATTTGGAGATGAATCCTTGGTAAATAGATGCGGTAGGGATTCAATTTTTTAAAATTTTTTAGATAATTGTATTATCTCTATAACCAAACCGTAGATGTAAAAATAAGCTGACCAAGTTTCATCGCAATCGGAAGAACGGTTTAGGAAGGCATAAGAGACATGCAGACAAACATTCATTTTTATTTATATAGATTAAATTACAGAAATAGAAAAAGCATTCTAAAAAATAAAGTTTAACACATTCTTACCTAACAGCCGGTGAATTAATTCTCAATGTTTCTGATATGACATTATCCAAATACTTCATACTCTGGACAGCTTCGTAGGTAAGTTTGCCCTAAGTAATAAAATGACGGAAATTAAAGCACATTATCACATTTATTTTTAGGAATACATTTGTTATTTTTGAAATAGACAGCATTTAGTAACCATTGTTGTCATTACAAAACTTGAGTTTTTAATAGTTGTTAACGGAAGTCTATTAGTAAATATAAGAAAATTGTAGTTTACTAATTCAAACAACGAATATTTTAGGAGGCTTCAGATTTTTAATAGAATTGAATTTATTTTTGGATATTGGTCTGGATAATATATTAGAAATATTTTTAGTCAAATGGCTCATGTACCCTCCGATTAAAATAAAGATGGCGATACCTGGAGACCAACCACTTTATGCATACGATTTAGGCTAACAAATGTTTTTCAAAAAGCAAATCTCGTAATTACAGTTACATAATTTAACAGTGATATTAAATGTAATTATTAGCTTCCTAAATAAGTCTTAGTCATAATTATTTTTTAAAAATCAATAAGGACAAATAGCTAAAAAATGTACAACTTAACGATAGCTAAAGACAGTGGCGGATTTCCGCACAGGCGGTGGTGGTGGTCGCCTCGTCCCTCAAGGTATATAGGAGCCTGAAAATATATTTGAACATATATCATAGTTCTAAGCCGAAGGTAAATCTCATTGTTCAAGTCTCCCCTTCAGTCTGATTCAGAGAATTTTAAACTTTCACTTTTTCTTTGAAGAAAAAGTGTTCATTCACCCATAAAAATGTTAATAAAAAATAAAGTGTTAAGTAAAATTGCTGCATCTGCAAACTCTTTTATTAAACTTTACAAGTTCAGAATACTTTCTCATCGAATCTCTTTCCTCTTCGGAGACCTATAGCATGTTTTTTCGAGTTCGGATCAATAATCTTGATATAAAAATTGAGCTATATCCTTGAGATCACGAAGAATTAAAATAGCTGAAGAACCCGATGACTGTTGCTTTAAATTATATGTATACAATAAAATGCAAGATTCATTGGTCTAGATACAATAAAAAACGCGACTGAGTATAGAGAAGGGATTGATAAAAGGCATGATGCATGTAGAAAGAGTGGTGTCAGAAATTCCCAGAGCAGCTGCGTGTTTCCGAGCCGAAAGCAGAACTGACTGCCTCGCTCTTTCGACATTTTCTGGAGTTCCGGTGGTCTATTGATGTTCATTTCTGGGTTTAGCGACACTCTCGAAATGAGTTCATTCACCTCAGAATCGAATGACGACCAGGAACGGGTCAGTGAGGAGGAATTTCAAAGCGAACGCGGAAGGCACGTTGTGTAGCAATAAGTGAGCAACCGTTAGAAAAGAAGCTCTCGACGGCGAAGGCCCACTGTTCTCTAGACCAGAGCATGATGGCAAATGACTAGAAGGAAAAACAAACTTGGAGTCTTCCCCCTCCAGTAGCACCACCTATCACCCCTCTAACCACCCAACTCACCACTCGGGAGTTTTTTTAAAAAATAAATAAGTAAGTTTCTCTGGCGCACCTTGTATATCAGCGTCTGTGATCAAATATTTCCAAAAACCGTCACTGGCTAAAGAGGTTGAATTTTGTTTCATAATAAAAATTACTTCAAGTAATGCCATTCATTAGCTCATAGAAAAAAAAAATATATATATATATATCTAATAATTACGTTTCCTTGTCGAACAGCCTCGTCCAACTCTTCTATCAGTTTGTCCTGCACATCAGGATTCAAAGCCAGGTGGTAAGACGCAAAGGCCAGCGTCGAGGCCGTAGTTTCGAAACCGGCCAGAAAGAAAATCACGCACTGGGCAACCAATTCGTCGTTTGTCAAAGCTGCAAAATGATCAGAAAAAAACAGGATGCATAAGTAGAATAATTATAATAATCACTATCTGGAATTTAAAAAACTATATCGGTCTAATGCCCCTTGGTCATAACAAACCGAATGAGAGTAGCTCTTTCGAATGACGGCAGAAGTGTGCGTCTTTCGTTGTGAACGAGCACCGTTCAGGTGAAAGTGCTACTTTGCTCGAACACGCACGACACGACCCTTTTGAGAGGGCGATCGAACTCATTCATCCATCCGCAAGTCAGATGTTACATCCAAATCAATGTCCTCGTCTCGGACAAGGACCGCCGTGTTGGCTAATGGCAGTTAGGGAACGTTAAACAGATCGTAACTGCAAAATCTTCCAAGTTTCCATACCTCTGGGGGTACTGAATCAGGGATGAGTCGGTCTCTGATTTGGATCTCAATTCTGACTTGCGGATGGATGAATGAGTTCAACCGCCCCCTATAAAGGGTTGTGTCGTGTGTGTTCGAGCAAAGTTCGGTTTGGTATGACCAAGTGGTATTAGACTGACCGACCAGAGAAAAAATTTTAATACCTTTTGTATATTTTTTTATTTTATTTTTTTAATCCCATTATTGTGGTGAGAAATTTTAAAGACGTGGATAAAAGCTCAAGTGTCATCCTCATCATCTCACCGAGTTTCAAAATTACGAGGTTTATCCCAAAAACGCCTCAGTGTTGCTTTAAAATTGGATATTAATGTTACTAAACTTTAGCTTTTTTTCCTTCAAGGAAGGGGACAGTTGATTTGACAAAATATATATCTGAAGTAACATCTCACCTTTCTTCGGCTTGTAGTTCTTGAACACGTGTTCGTTCGTATCCGTCTCGTAATTCTGCAGCAGCTCGTCGGCTTTCTCTACGGTTTTATCCTCTGTTTTCGTTTCGTCAGCTGCATCCATCAGAAGTTGCAAGAAGTCGTTCCTGGTCTGAAATAATTTAAATGCGCGTTTACATACCACAAAAAAAATTACATCACAAATATTTAATTATTTATGAGCACAAATACAATAGTTGAATGCATCGTATAATTATTAGCTGGGCTAAACATTAAAACTCATTGCAATAGATTCTGTTGTATCAGAATTAACTGAAGCACCATATCTTAGAAAAATAATCAAAAATACTTGATTGATTTTTCAAAAGACAATAAGTGGTCACTATTAAAATGCAAGGATTTTAGTTTCATATCAAAGAAGAAACAGCTGTACAAACTGTCTACTCATTATATGATGTTTGAAAATATAAGTATAAAACTGTTGTTTCAAAATAACGATAACGTTAGTCAATATTATCTTTCAGATTTACATGATTACTGTTGTTATATTTTTATAGACAGTTTCTTTTTTTTTTTTCGAAAATTAATTTCGAAAAAATTCGTTACTTTACGTTTCGATTGTTTTTCATTGTTAAATGATAAAGTAAGATTGCGAACACCTCGGTTAAAGCGGGAACTTATGGGGCCTCAGATCTAAAACTCTTATCTACAATGAAATTTTTTCGAGAACTAAAAGCCAAAATAAAACCTTTTGGCTTGTCCCGCCAGTACATCACTGGTATAAAGGTGGGTTCACACGAGGCTTATTATTACCCTCAATAGAAGATCACGCCCACTTCTGGAAAATCACGTGACCGCAACGGGACAGCGGCAAGTAATTGTCCTGTCGGAACAAACGTTGTTCACACGAGAACAATGCCGGGACAACAGCAGAGAGGCAACGATTGCGGGCAATAATAAGCCTCGTGTGAACTCACCTTAAGAATAGTCGTACAGGGATTGCTATGCTTCTTGATTGTAGGTTTGTAGTAGCCATGATCAGATTACCCTTGAGCAGAGTTCCAACGACTCTGTTAAGAATTCAGTGAACCACGTGATCTTCCTGGGCGGAGCTAGCCGCCCATCATGTAAACATCACATGGTCTCACTGTTGCTGCTTGTTTATACAAGCATATATTTTTTCTGCAGAAGCGAACTTGATCCTCGGACGATAGGGAGTGGGATCTTGGCCCTCTCTCTTCCGAAATAAACCAAAGTGCAGTTTTCTAGACTCACTATACTATGGAGTATCCCCTGTGCCTTTAATAGTTATGTTATCCAATAAACCCCAGGAAAGACAACCTACGTCTTCAAGTTATTTAACCAAGGGAACAATCTTGACTATCACGTAAATTATTGCTGTATCTAGAAAAGCAACAATAATTAATTTTAATCTAAATTACTTTAGACTTGTCCATCTGGCAGGCGTTCCCCTCTCGACCCCTCTTGCGGTTTACTGTGGTTCTTTGATGCTTGAACATTTTACCGACAAATTGTCGATAGAATCGACAGGCATCAAAGGAACCCAGAAAACTGCAAGAGGGGTTGAGGGGGGAACGCCTGGCTCGTCGGCCTTTTGTGCAGGTCGTTGGAAGTTGGTTTTACTCGCTTTCTCAGAGGGCACTTTAGAAATTATGAAATATTCTGAGAGTTCTAAGCAGTTTGAACTCGGTCTCTGTTTTGTGTTTTATGGAAGATGTTGCGAGATGTGTATAAAGACGTTCTCGCCTGTTATTTACTTCCTGTTTGCAAACATCCACTCCCGTGAACGGAGTACATGAGTGGCAGGCATGAAATGAGTAATGAAATTTACCCTGAGCATTAAACTTTGTTGTTGTTGTTGTTAATAAAAAATATCTAAAGGCACCGAGGTTTCGAAATTCTTCATTTAGGCACCACCACTGACAACAGAAGTTGCAACAGAAGATGCTTTACCTGATCACATATTTGTCTGGGCCTTTCACGCAGAATCTTACTAAAGTGGCGTTCTTACGACGCGTACATCCGCAGACGAGCCACGTGCTCCAACTTCAGACTCCTTTTGCGGTTTACTGAGGTCCTTTGATGTTTGAACAGTTTACCGACAAATATTCGGTAGAATCGACAGGCATCAAAGAAGTCCAGGAAATCGCAACAGGGGTCGAAGGACGGAAGCATGCCTCGTCTGCAGGCGGGTGCAGGTGGTCGTGTAACCGCCGTTTAATAATCCATCGTAGTATCGGATTTCTCTGGGGTGCACAATTTCATAGAGTTCATATAGATCTGCTGTTGTTGAGGATGTGCAACAACACAACATACTTTAAATATAAAAATGAGTCGTGGTGGCCTGGTGGTAAGGACACGGCTTCGGAAACGAGGATTTCAGGTTCGAGACCCAATTCCACAGAAGAACAGTTGAGTAAACGGGTCTGGTGCATGCCAATTCTACTCACGCCAAACATCCTTTTACTGGTATGGTGAGGAGCAGATGGTGCAAGCTGAAGTGTCGTCCTCGTTATCTGATAGCGGTTTGGATTAAGGAGGTTTGTCCTAAATTAGTTCTAGAGTTTCTTTAAAACGGGGCATTAATATAACTAAACTAAACTTTAAATATATATGTATATACTTTGAAAAGTATTGTTTCAAACCAAACATTGATTTGGGTGACAGCTTAATAAGCCAGTAACAGCCGCTAGACATCAGCTTTCGCTTTTGTCGAATGGATAAGTTCCTGGACCTCAAACCAAAACAATGCAGGTCCTATCCTTGGCGTAATTCAATCTCAACTGTAGCACAATCCCGCCAACACCTTCACTCAAATTGTATACATTTTACAGGAAACGAAAGCAAAATAAAAGTACCTGTCCAGTCCTTCTGCGCTCTTTTATTATTCTCGTTGTGACGTCACTGAAGAACTTGACACCCTTTGGCGGGAAGATTGGCACCTTAAAAAGCTTCATTAGACGAGGAAGCAACACTGGTCAAGATAAAAAGAAATCACATTAAAAACAATATATTTTCCCCCACATTATTCAAGAAATGCACAGCACTACATTCTGGCTCAAATCTAAAATTTCAAAGCTCATCTACGTTATTTAACAAGAGTGTATTCATTTCCAAGTTTCTTGAAAACAGCGGCGTTGAAAATCGATCAAAACAATATGAACGCATTGCAAATAAGAGGAAAGTAAAAAATGCAGAAATATTGCCGCATGAAGAGAGTTTTCCCCGAGCTCAGTGGCCGAATGATCAAAGCACGCAATCCAAACCCAGAGTTTGTGGGTTCGTAGCTCGCCATGGCTTTGAAATCCAAGGCATAGATTTTTGGTTTGATTCCTCTACCAACCAGGCGATCGCCAGGCAACCCTCGTAAATTATATTAACATTGATAAGAACGAGTTGTGTTTGTTTTAAGTCTATAAGGCTGTTAATAAAAGAATTGTTTTGTAACGCAACTCTCTTATTTGATTGGTCAGAGTCAAGACATTACACTATCTTTTCTTTTTACAAGAATTGTTCATGGATTGTTCTGCAAATATTTCGATATTTCTAGATAACGCTGAAATTTTCATTTAAATAAGGTTCCATATTATTGCAGAGCGTTATTAAGGAATGTTTTAAAATATGCAGAATAATCTGTAATTTTCAATTTTTTGGAATACTAAAAACTTTTACAAGCTTTACGAGTTTCCAATCTAAAATAATGTTCAATAATCTAACATTTTAGACCTTTCTTTGTCCTGTTAATTAATTGTTTCTCGAATCTTCTATACATGCAAATACCCAGAAGATTGGCCATGACGCTACACTAGGACGACACGCTGTCCCTAAAGCAGCGATCTTCCTATTGTTTTGGGCGTCCTAGGTTCAAGTCCCAGTTCGGGCATGGTTGTTATTCTGTGATCTTTCTGTGAGTAGTGTGAATGTGCCCCCTTGTAAAAAGGGTTTGAGCAAGCGAATGTGAAGCATGAAATAGCTAAGTCGTACTCTTAGCATAGTTACAACTCCTGAAAAACAAGGCACGCCAATTTAGGCTTAAAATCGCTTACAGCAAATCAAGTCCGGTAAAATTCATTTTATTTATCTATCGAGATGGAGATAGCTACAACAGAACTATACACATAATTTTTAAACTTTTAATTTAAATGAAAACACTGTTGTCAACAGCCACGCACGAACTTCCAACGCCAGTTGGTGTAAAGCACATGTCTGACTTTCCTACACCAGTTGGGGTAACGCAAGGCAGATTAGAAATTTATTTCCTTTATTCTCTTTTCTTTTAATTTAAAAGTACTTCTGGATGAATCCGAAAGATCGATTCATTAACAACATTTGATTTTAAATACATCAAACACTAAAAAAATAAACAGAATCGTTTGAAATAATCGGCTGAAATTAATTTAAGCCTAACTTCAACTCTTTTGGGGGAAAAACACTAGAGCCTTACTCATCTTTGGCGGGATTTGGCTTCAAGTTTTTGGCACGAAAGTTAGTTTTTAATGATTGAAAAATGAACCACTCAACGGACCGGAATAAAAAGTAGCCTATGGTCTATTTCTGACTATAATCTATCTTTTGTTAAATTTCATCCGATTCCTTTCAGCCGTTCTGGCCTGATTGAGTAGCAAACATCCAAACTTTCATATTTATATATTAGTATAGATTTCAAATTATAATAAATTAAGTTTATTATTTATCAAATTATTCAATAAATTACTTACGATAAAATACAAATCTCATGTTGACATTTGTATGAAAGACTCCACGGGCCACTTTAACGAATTCGTTGTTTGGGTCATTGTGGGAGTCGAGTTTGGTGGAAAAAGCGGCACTGGCGATTATGTCCATAGTGAATGCCCCATAGACCCTGAAAATTAAAAACAAAATTTTAAAAAAATTAAACTACTTGAAAAAGATTTCAGTTTTTGCAACCAGCTGTTTGTGATTATGGAACATTTTCTTACTTCTTTGTGTCCACAGGTTCGCCTTTCTCGGCGTATTTTCGAAAATTCTCCACCAGAACATTGGAACAGCTTGTGAAGATACTCATCATCTAAAAAAATACATTTATTAATTTAAAAGAAAATAGATATTACAACGATTAAATACTAGGAATGATTTGTTTGTTTATTTGTATTAACGTCCCGTTTTTTTAAAGCAACACTTGGGCTATTTAGGGACGGACCTCGTCATTTTGAACCACAGTCAGATGACGAGGACGACACCTGAGCCGCCACCCCCCCTCTCCATACCGCACCCCACCAGCGGGAGGACGTTTGGCATGACAGAATTAAAATGCAAGAGACCCCCCCCCTTACACGAGGATTCTTCGGTGGAATCGCGTACCGAACCTGAAACCCTCCGGTCCCGAAGCCGAGACCTTACCACCAGGCCACCGCGGCCCTGAAATAAAAGTGATGGGTGAAAAGGTGTACTTAGATCAGAGGTGTCCAAACTTCTCGCTGCACGGGCCGGATCGAAATTAGATCCATGTTATACGGGCCACATGTATATACAAATTGAAAAATATCATTATGAGTAAAGTAGCATTAAATACTATTAATTAATACTATTTTATTGTAACTTGAAAATACAAAATACTAAACAAACGAAGTATAATTATATAATTATTTTATATAAATTGAAATATTTTCATGGAACTTCTAATGCGAATGATGAAACTGTTTTTTTTTGTTGTTGTTGTTGAAGAATGTCTTTATAGTTGGGATCAAAATTTGTTACACCAATCATAAGCAATGACTGCAAATGATCGTCAGATAAATTTGCTCTATATTTTGATTTGAGATACTTCATTCGAGAAAAAGTTTATTCGCACACGTAAGTAGTCCCATACATTGAAATGAATTTACGAACAAATTTCTTCAAATTTGGAAACTCTTTTGCATCCAAATATTTATAAAAATCTATTAAGTTTCTTTCCTTGTATTTGTCCTTGATTTGTTCGTTTGCTTGAAGATCAATAATTTCTATTCGAAGTTGGCTTGAAATTTCAGCAGCGTTGCAATCAAATGGATTTTGGAACAGCTGAATTTTTTTTGAATTCAAGTCCAAATCAGAAAATCGCTTTTGAAATTTTTCTTTTAAATCGGCGATGATCTTTACTGCAAATGCAATTGGAAATTGTTCTTCAGTTTTTTTATTAAATTCGTCGCAGCCCGGTTAATGAGTAAAATTACATTCAGTCACTTGACTTTCGAATAATAGTAGTTTTGTTCAAAATGATTTAATTTTAGAGTATAAATCGCAAATTAAATTGTTTTTCCTTTATGAAAATGAAAAGGTTTGGGCGAAAACATCATTATGTTTTAAAACCCTCCGCGGGCCGGATAAAATCACTTGGCGGGCCGGGTTTGGCCCGCGGGCCGTAGTTTGGACACCTCTGCTTTAGATTATTTAGCAAACGAAATATTGCCGTGTTTGCATAGGGTTATGAAAGGTTATGCAGCTGGACTCTTAGTCAGGAGATCATGTGTTCGAATTCCAATAGACTTAAAATTTGTCTTTCCTTTCCTTCGTGTTCCAGAAGATTCTGGCTCTTTCTTTCATTCACCAAATAAGTGCTCTGGACTTTACTTACTGTTTCCAGAAAGGTATTCTGGAACTTTCCCTACCTGCATAAAAGCTGAAGATCTCTCGGTCACAGAGTTCTTAGTTCAGAGTTGAATTAATAAATGGATTTCACTCTACTTTCTGTGTCTTCTTGAGATCTATCTACATGATAAAATAAACGTTCACGCATTGCAAGTACAAAAACAGGAAGAATTATAATCATAAAAAACTCAAATTCAAGATTTTGACGAATTTTCATTTTTCAAATCTCTTCTAGAAATAGGAAACATTTTTTTTAAAATTTTTTGAATTATATCTTCCTGCCTGAACATGATAACAGAAAAAAAGTTAATTATTAAAAGCTAGAGAAGTATCAAATTCGGTATCTGATCTTTTCAACAAATTTCACGAAACCATCGAACTCACTCTCTTGATTTTGCCAGTAGTGAAAGTGGGGGTGATAATAGTTCGAACCCGCTTCCAGTCTTCGCCTTCCAGCAGCTGAAGCATTCTTTCGGTGATAGTATCGCCTGTTTTTAACCCCTAAAACAAAAAAAATTTTTAAAAATTGTCTTTAAAGTAAATTTATCCTATTGCTTTCGGACAGTGTTCCGCAACCGGTGTGCCATGAGCCAGATACAGGTGTGCCGCGATCAAATACATTGTATTTGACATTTTACAATTTTTCATCATGTATTTAATACACAATAACAATTTTTTTTATAATAATGTCTGTTTTTCTAAATATACTAAAGAATAATTATTATAACAAATTAATTATTCAATGGTACCCTGGTGAGAACAGATTTAAATAATGACATGACTTTAAAATTATACTTCTCCGAAGTTCCATTAGATGTTTTCTGGATTTACGTTAAAAAAGAGTATCCTCACATTTCCTACAAAGCAATCTTAACATCCATTTTCGACGACATATTTATGTGAGCAAAGTTTTTCAACTCTTGTATTTATTAAAAATGATAAGCGGTCATGCTTAAAAGATCTTGACCAAGAACTTCCGGTCGTGGTGTCAAATATTGAGCCGAATATAAAACTTTTGTGTTCATTGAAACAAGCGCAGATATCACATTAATAATTATTATGACTAAGTAGAAATAAATATTTTATGTTTTTATGTATGTATACTTTTCAAATAAAAAACATTTATTGTAAAATTTGTGTATCAATGAATACCTATATACTTTAGTTTCTGGTGTGCCGCGGAATTCTAGAAAGAAATAAGGTGCGTCGTAGGTGAGAAAAGGCTGCGGAGCACTGCTTTAGGACGGATATTATTAACTACATTTCAGGTTTTAAAAGTTTTTTCACTGAAATAGCTGTGAGTTTGTCTAATATTAGTATTTTTGTGTAGTCCAATATCAATGTTAATGAGTCATCATTAACTTGCAGATTATTAATCTGTACTAATATATAAATGCGAAAGTTTGGATGGATGTTTGTTACTCCATCACGCCGGAATGGAATGAAATTTAGCACAAAGATAGACTATAGTTAGGAATCTACTGCTACTAAGACAACTAAACTCCAGCGATTCCTGAAAACGAAATTGGAACTTTTTTCGGCGAACTTTGCGATGAGTGTGCTTCAGCTCCATCGCATACTAAAATTCCTGCATATAATTCTGTAAATAATTTCAACTAATTAAATGCTTGGTATTTTTTCAGACTGGCTCTCTTCTATGTTGATGACTGAATGATCAATTTTAATAACAACTTGCATTAATGTCAATTTTATACGTTCGATATGACTTCATTTCGGCGCGAAAAGAGCAATCGCAGGCGAGATGAGTAATGCATGTTTATTATCATTACTCAGGTACTTTCGATTGCCACAATTGCATTACCCATACTGGCGTAAGTAAGTCAGACACATGCATTAAGCCAAATGACGTTGAAAGTTCGCGCGTGATTGTTGACAACTGTGTTTTCATTTAAATTAAAAGTTTAAAAATGATGTGTATAACATTGTTGTGGCAGTCTCCATCTAGATCCATAAATTAAATGGATCTGACCGTACTCAATTGATTGTTTTGTTTCATTCTGGATATACAATGTAAATAAATTGCTTTTACGTTAGTTGTGTGTTTTTGTTATTGAATTGTATTGATGTCGTATATTTTTCGTATATGCCCATACTTTTAAATGTATCGTTTTTAGGTTAGGTTTAATATTTTTGATTTGTCATTATCCGATTGTTTTTCGTACATATACATGGAAATTTCCACGCCAACAGAGTCGCCGTTATAGCTAGTACAAAATAATACATTTCTTCAATCTGCTTATTAGTGCTATATTTTTCCCTCAAAACACTCTATTCTTTTACAAACTAAAGAAATGCATTGATTTTTCAGCTAACTACTGCATTGTTATTTCTTTTAC
This sequence comes from Argiope trifasciata, assembly GCA_026543055.1. Taxonomy (NCBI): domain Eukaryota; kingdom Metazoa; phylum Arthropoda; class Arachnida; order Araneae; family Araneidae; genus Argiope; species Argiope trifasciata. The sequence continues at coordinate 130,748 of JAPMOQ010021343.1, read as the reverse complement.
CCTTCCAATGCATACGTTTATGTGATAAATTACTTTTAATCTAACGGCAGTAATTCAGTCTTTACTTCTTATCCATTCATATCTTGTGTTTACTCTCCAGATTAGTTCATTTCATACTCCGAAATAAAGTTATTAATCAAAAAGTATTTCACTCGAGGAAAACCATAAACCTATCAACTGCGCGATCAAATGATCTGATAATTTATCGCTTTTTTTTATTCTATTCTGGTTGAAGAATGCCATGGCTGTTGAAGATGTTTACTTCATAAATTAGATAAGTTTAACTGCATATAAAGTTTGCTTTAATGCCTTATTAAAAGTTCAGAAATGTTGGATTCCACACCGATTGAGATCTATCATATATAGCAAATTAAACCGCTATATATTCATAGAATAGGGATTTCACATTATAAATTGGTTTCTAGAACATAATAAATTTTATAGAAAACATCACGCAATCTATATAAACAAAAATGAATGTTTGTCTGTATGTCCCTTATGCCTTCCTAAACCGTTCATCCGACTGTGATGAATTTTTGAATTATTGCTTACACTTATGAGATGGTTATAGGGGTAGTAAATTTATCTAAAAAAAAGTTTTAAAAAATCGGATCACAACCGCATCTATTTAACTAGGATTTATCTCCAGATAACTCGCCGAGGAGAAAATAGATTCTGTAGGAATGATAAATCCAAGTGAAAGGTTAATATTTTGTAGCATTAGTACGCAAAATGCCATGCCAGTCATTCTCAGAAGTAACAACTTTATTGCAGACTAGCCGCCTTTGGAGACCAGCTGGTTCACCATGAGTAATGCATTCTAAAATTTTCAATAAAGTCACATATTCATTAGCCTTGAAGTAATTCCGGACATTGATTGGCCTGAAATTAAAAATGTTTTTTTTTCCCATGATGCTGCCAAAATATTTAATGTTTTTTTTAAAAAAGCGAAAAAGGAAAAAAAAATATTGAATAAATGATTTAGATGTTGCAAAGGATTATAGAAACCTTGGCTTTGCATTTATTTTTTTAGAAACTATCACATTTTATAATGGAAAAAAAATTATTGAATTAATGATATAGATATTGCAAACGATTATAGAAATATGCCATTAAGTCGGGATTTCAATGCATATCCTGTCTAAATTCAATCAGGTTTACCGTAAATAGCGAAGATTTATTGAATTAATGATTTAGATATTGCAAACAATTATAGAAACCTTTGCTGTGCATTTATTTTTTTAGAAAATATCACATTTTATATTTATTTTATTTTATCCAGTCCATAGAGGTGGGATAATGATAGAGGGAGTGCAACCCTACTTTCGTGTAGGACAAGATAAAACCACGTGACTGTGGGACAGAATTTGTGTTAGCTGTAACCACATTCTCCGTTCCCCATTATATTTCAATGGCAGATTTTTTCCCGCTTTTAACTGTTGGAATTTAAAACTTATTTAAGCCATGGTTACCTATTGCTGTGCAATTGGATGCAAAGAAAAAGCTTCTAAGGATAGTCCTTTATCATTTCATAGGTATTTACAGTCAACATATTCTGTTTATATCCATTTTAAGTCAATTTAAAATTTACTAACATCGATCACTCAGTGATTTTGGTGTTATAACTCAATAATATTTCATAGTTTGGCTTAGTTATTGTATTGAATTTATTCAACATGTTACTAAGCTTCGTTTAAACTGATGTAACTGCGTTACATTTTGCTACTTGCTTTATTTTATTCTCGAATACGTTGCAAGCGCTTGGCTACAAGCTTGGCGGGATTTTTTCTCGCCAATACAAGTGTTTACATAAACATTATTGACCGATTAATAATTGTGTGTTTATTTTAATGCAAATACAGTTCTTAAAAATTTCCAATATGTTGTTTCTTTTTAACCACAATTATTGTATTATATCGTGAACAATGTTAAATCCAATCTAAATATTGCAAAACAATTTTTTATGGCATATTTACCTTATAGAACAATTTTCCTTAATAATGCTTTATTAATAAAAGCGTACAATAAAATCTCAATATTTAATTACAAATATAAATTAATAATCAAAGTATTTGTAATTTTTATCATTTTTTGTTGTTGTTTTGGTGATTTTAATAAGCACTAGTTTAACTGTTGATATTCATTTTGTAAAAAATGTTCAATATTTATAATTTATATTGCAAATATGAATGAAAACATTTTTTAAACATTTTTTTTTTAAAAAGACTTACGTCACTTTAATAATCTGTTTTTAAAAAGCTGGTTTTTATCTACTTGTGTAATATATATATATATATATATATAATATAAACTGTTTAGGAAATGAAATAGGATTTATTTTTATAGGATTTCCGGTCGGTTTAAATGGAAATGAAAACCGACTGGACCCATTGCCGGGAAGCAAAATGTTGCGATGCTGTTTTTGAGAATGCCAACATTTGCGATATGGCGCCAAAAAGGTGTTCTTACCCCCAGATTTTTCTACAGTCACATGACTCATGTTGGGTACACTTTTTGAGACAGGAAACAAGCTACTAACTCCGTCCATTTATATATCAGCTCTATGATCCAGTCCCGTGCAAAAAGTATCATTTCTTTAGACTTGATTTATGATGATAGTATTTTTTTTATTATTTGAACTTCCGTCATTGTTTTATTTTATTTTATCCAGTCACGTGCTCAAAAAAAACATGGTTAAAATATTTCTTTAAAAATTCGTTCAAAATAAAAGTTTACCTTATAAATTAAAAACACTGATACCGTTAGAAAGCTAATTTTTTTTATCTTTAAATGGATGTAAAAATCATGTTTGTGCGATAATATTTTCGGAAGTTATAGCGGGAAAACGTCGAAATTTCGATTAAATTTTAATTAATTCAAATTCAAATTAAAAATTCGAAAAAACGGCTCCGAGGTGCACATTCCGGACCTCCAAGGTATACATGTACCAAATTTGGTAGCTGTAGGTCCAACGGTCTGGCCTGTAGAGCGCCAACACACACACACACACATTGAGCTTTATTATAAGTATAGATAATATATATTTAATAATATTTTTATTAATATATAGTATATATTTGATCATATGATTCAGAAAATAAATCAGAATTTTTTATCTTGTTGAGGACAAAACAATTATGCTATCGGGCAGGGTATCAACTCGTATGTTATATAATGCTGTTGAAGCTGAAATTTCAAAAAATAAATAATTCAATGTAAGCTTCTCATGAATTTGTCTTTCTAAGTGGGGCCTTGGTACGGTTATAAAACAAAGAAATTGTTATGAAAATAGAAGTCTTACCCTGCGATTGGTGAAGAATTGGAAATCTTTGACCAAAATATTTCTCAGATGATCGGGGTCGGCGACAGATAACAGCGCTGCGGAGCCTTCGAAGTTGCTGAGAAAATAACAAGACGATTCAAGAGATTCACAACTGACGCAGCAAAGTTCAAAATATTTAAAATCAATTTAAAAGAAAACGTTGTGAAGAGTGTATGAGTTGTACCACTGAAAATAATCAATTACTTATGCAATTAATAACATACAGCAGAGGTGTCCAAACTTTTCGCGGCACGGGCTGGATCGAAATTAGATCCATGTTATACGGGCCACATGTATATACAAATTGAAAAATATCATTATGAGTAAAGTAGCATTAAATACTACTTTGTAACTTGAAAATGTAACTTGAAAATACAAAATACTAAACAAACAAAGTATAATTATATAATTATTTTATATAAATTGAAATATTTTCATGCAACTTCTAATGTGAATGATGAAACTGTTTTTTTTTTGTTGAAGAATGTTTTTATAGTTGGGATCAAAAATTTGTTACACCAATCATAAGCAATGACTGCAAATGATCATCAGATAAATTTGCTCTATATTTTGATTTGAGATACTTCATTCTAGAAAAAGTTTGTTCGCACACGTAAGTAGTCCCAAACATTGATATAAATTTACGAGCAAATTTCTTCAAATTTGGAAACTCTTTTGCATCCAAATATTTATAAAAATCTATTAAGTTTCCTTCCTTGTATTTGTCCTTGATTTGTTCATTTGCTTGAAGATCAATAATTTCTATTTGAAGCTGGCTTGAAATTTCAGCAACGTTGCAATCAAATGGACTTTGGAACAGCCGAATTTCTTTTGAATTCATATCCAAATCTGAAAATCGCTCTGCTTATCGTCAAAATTCACATGCGTATAAAATTTCTTTTATTTTTGAGTTACCGAAATATATTTTTTTATTTAGTCTTATAACTTAACAGCGCGATAGGCATTTCTGTTTGGTCAAGTACAAAAACTCCGTTTTGTTGGCCACGTAGTTTTTCGATATACCTTTATGAAAATGAAAAGGTTTGGGCGAAAACATCATTATGTTTTAAAACCCTCCGCGGGCCGGATAAAATCACTTGGCTGGCCGGGTTTGGCCCGCGGGCCGTAGTTTGGACACCTCTGACATACAGCAATCCTCATTACCAAAATATGTTTGTTGATCCATAGGTAAGATCGAACTCGGGACTTTATGATTGGTAATCAGATAACATGACCACAAGACTAAAAGTGATAACTCAGTCTTGAGGATGTTATCTGGCTTATAAAGCGCCCGGACGGACGGACGGATGGATGGATGGATGGATGGATATTCTTAACATCTAATTTAAATCCAAATAAATTTCTAAAGCTTTTTCTTAATATAGCCCATAGAAAGTTGATTCTAAAAATATCCCCTTATTTCCTGATCTGATTCCATTTTCCCAACTTAATTAATTCAAGAAAAGCTTTACAAAATGCTAAATCGGCTAAAAGGCGAAGCTGTTCCCACGCAGCGAGTGAAACAATAAAAATTGCTGATTTAGCAAACACTTTTTTAAAAAGGTCCCTGTCTTTCCCCTTATCATGTGTCAGAAACCCCTAGAGAATCTTAATAATATATTGTCACTATAAACAATATTTTTCCTATCAAAATATGCTATGTAACAGGGGGGAAAATTAATTTTCTCGCTTTTTCTGTCGCTTCTGCTTGCCCTCGCTGATTGTAAATATTCTACCTGCCTCCGGAAGAAGAATATAGCGAACTTTAAAATAAAAAGTCTTCTTCAAAGTCTTGCTTTCCATGTGTCTGGCTAAGCATCGACTGACGCTTTTATTAGACAAAGATCGCAGTGATAGCTATGAAAAGGCGGAAAATGTTCATTTATGAATAAGGAAATCCCCGTTAGACATGTTAAGATAGAGCGGCGCGCCCGGCACCCAGAAGTCGAGGCTGAGGCTGGGTTCAAATGAACTTGTAAGTCATCAGCTTTCTACTTTTGTCTAGATCTAACATAATGTATTTTACAGTCCTTTACATTGCCAGTGACTAAATATAATAAATGCTGTACCCTCTTTCAGCAAATTAAAATGAAATTATGGATTATCTTCGGTCAGGCATATGGGTGTAAAGCTTAAACGCTTTTGCTATACTCAGTATGGAAAAAGAAATTGAAAAATTTAATTTTTCCTGGAGTAATTAATAGCAAAGTCAAAACCACGCATCAATAAATACATATGCATTTTTTTTTTTTTACTTAGTTAAAAATTTAGGGTTTCAAATGATTTCTTGAACCCGGGAACCTTCATAGAAAAGGCCGGCTCTGGCAGTCAGTAAACATTTAATGATCCCCACCTACCTTTTTGCAAAAATTTTATTCTGCTAGTAACTTATCTTTTTTGTAAAAATCTTATTCTACTAGTAACTATATTTACATTAACAATTAATTTATATCGGCCTTACCCATATAGTCGACCATATTTCTTGTATCTTTCAACTTCATTTTCATGAAAAGGCTATAAAAGAGAAGAAAAAAAAATGTAAAGAAAATTGTTTACTTAAATCGAATATTTAACATTTATAAACTACGAAAATAAACTTGAAAGAAAAATAATTCAAGATGACATAAAATGAAATTGAAATAAGTCATAAATATCTATGAATTTGAAACATTCCTTATGATGAAATGATTAATTACAATTTCAGAATGTCTGATATGGAAACAAATATTATAAACGGTTTTTGATAACCATCTCAATCATTTTCCAATTTCATTTAATATTTTAAAGAATAGTAGGAAACAATTATGATGATATCATATTTTGACGTACAAATTTGACAGACACTTCCTTCAACTTCTAACAAATTTCTTTTTTAAAAAAAATTATTTTAAAAAGCTTTCACGTGACAGTTCAAAATTGCAGATAGAATATATCCTTAATGCACTGTCAGTACCTCTTCCTTTGTTGAAGCAGGAAAGAGCTGAAAATAATTAAATTATCCTTTAGTGTCACAAACTGTGCTTTTAATTTCTAAATAGCTTGTGACTTGGTGAGAAAAGAAGCAGAAAACAGTATGAACTGACTAAGATATTTTCTTGAAAAGCGAATCAAAATTTTATAATTAAATAAAATTGTTTTGTAATATTAACAACAGCTTCCTCATTTGGCTATACTCAAGTTTTTTAGCCAAAATACTCAGATTTTCAAATTTAAACAATTTAACAGCTCTCGCCAAATTTGGCGTGTGTTTCATATTACAACAAAAAAAAAAATGTGAATCATACCATCACTAAATTTTTATTTTTCATAATTAAATAATATTGTTATGTAATGCTCGCAGCAACTTTCCCATTTCTAACTATACAAGAAATGTGAAAACTTACAATTTTCGGCAACAGTTAATATTTTTCAGCCAATAATAATAATAATTACTCAGAATTTAAAATTGATATAATTTAAAGCTCTCACCAAATTGGCACATGTTGGATGTTAAAACAAAACAAAACAAAAAACCTATCATATCCTCACTAAATTTTAATTTTTAATCTTGAATATTACTTGGTATGTGTAAGATTCTTTCATAGAAATTAATACGTAGATAAATAACTTTTAATCAAATATAAACTTCTAAATCTGAAGGTAGTATTAAGTTATGAATATTTGGTAGCGACTGTATTGAATTTTGTAGGAAAGTAGTTATGTTATTCAACAAATGGTGACTGCTATTAGGTGTATGAACGCACTTCATTTTCTATATCTTAATACATTTGGGAATTTTTAAAACATTGAATGCCATGCCATTTAGTTTTTCTAATAAATGCATTTTGTTTCAACAAGCGTTTTTACACACAAACTAATTTTTGAAGGAGAAAATATTTGAAAAATAAACTTTAAGTGTATGATTTTCAATGAAGATATAGTGTTTTTTTTTTTTTCTTTCTTCATATATTACTGACATCCTATAAATAGATATTCAACATACAATTAGACAAAAATTGCATCATTTTTCCCACTCTAAACTATATTATTAATACTTCTGTTGTAATTCATTTCCCCAATGTTCAAATATTTTTGCACACAAACATAAAATCTCTTTATATTTGCTGTCTACTTAGTATTATATTTTCACAATAATCTATACTTATAATAAAGCTCAATGTGTGTGTGTGTGTGTGCGTGTGTGTGTGTTGGCACTCTACAGGCCAGACCGTTGGACTTACAGCTACCAAATTTGGTACATGTATACCTTGGAGGTCGGGAATGTGCCCCTCGGAGCCCTTTTTTCGAATTTTCAATTAGAATTTGAATTAATTAACATTTAAGCGAAATTTCGACGTTTTTCCACAATAACTTCCGAAAATATTATCGCACAAACATGATTTTTACATCAATTTAAAGATTAAAAAATTAGCTTTCTAATGGTATCAGTATTTTAATTATAACTTAAGCCTCTATTTTTAACGAATTTTTAAAGAAATATTTTAACCATGTTTTTTTGATCACGTGACCGGATAAAAGAAAACAATGACGGAAGTTCAAATAATAATAAAAAAAAACTATCATCGTAAATCAAGTCTAAAGAAATGATACTTTCAGCACGGGACTGGATAAAATAACATAAATATAAAAAGTGATACTTTCTAAAAAATAAATGCAAGGCAAAGGATTCTATAATCGTTTGCAATATCTAAATGATTAATTTAATAAATCTTCTTTATTTACGGTAAACCTGATTGAATTTAGACAGGATATGCATTGAACTCCCGACCTAATGGTATATTTCTATAATCGTTTGCAATATCTGTATCATTAATTTAATAAATTTTTTTCGCTTTTTCGCTTTCCTTCAAAAAAAAATATTTAATATTTTGGCAACATCACCGAAAAATACATTTTTAATATTTTGGAAGCATAACCGATAATTAAAACTGACTGCTTTATAAAATTAAAGAATATTATTTGGAAAACGTGTTCTTTTAGAACTTTCCGTCCATCATCTTAAAGAAAATATTAATTTCAGGCCAATAAATGCCCGGAATTACTTCAAGGCTAATGAATATATGATTTAATTGAAAATTTTAGAACGCATTACTCATGGCGAACCAGCTGGTCGCCAAAGGCGGCTAGTATTTAATGTAACTGAAATTTTGATATCGATTCAATCCAGACTACGAATTGAATGAATTGACAAGGTTCATTCTATTCTAGTGCTAGACTTACTTAGTAGGTTCCACCTAGGTTACAGTTCAACCCTTTTATGATCAATTTGCTTTGATAAAAAACAAAAGTTCACCTTGAAATTTGAAGTAAAACAAATTATGGAGCAAATCACGACACTAATTCAGAAACCATTAAAACCGAAGAGATTCATTAACTTACCTTTCCGAATTTGTCCAGCACAGATCCGAAGAAGGGTTTCGGCTTTATGTAAGGAACGCCTTTTTTCTCCCATAAATCGTAGCTCTTGCTAGAACTCCTGTAGTAACACAAAAAAAACTTCATCAAACCAGTTTTCAGTGACACAAATGAAATGTAAAAAATTATGCTTTATACTAAAAATGGTGCCATAATTTATTTGGCATTTTACAGCACATATCACAGCAAAATTATTTAAAGTAGATAAACATGTTCATCATTGTCACCAATAAAAAAATGAAAATTCTTCCGTTATTTCATTTTATTGTATTTTATTTCAAATCGATTTAATTACTTATTATAAATTGATTTAAAATCAATTAAGGTATCCGACTACGTTCGAAGAAAAAATTTTGAAAAATTAGATTCTTATAAAACTATTTAAAGCAACGACTTTCAGATGTATTATCTCAATTATAATACAAATTACTATAAATACAACCAAACTATTTGAAAATATGATATATTTTGAGAAATAGGAAAATGTGCAGTAAATGTTAATGAAATTGAACCAAAACGGGTAACACTCTTACACAAAATAGTAATGCAGCAATCCTATATTTCAATGTACACAAGTTATAGAATATAATGACGAATAAAATAAAATGAAAAAAGTTAAGGGTAAAAATATGCGTATATATGCCTTTTTCCAAAAAATCCACATTTTATTTTTTCTAAAAATACCTCTAAATGAAACAGTATTTCACTAGCAATTAATTTTCAGTTCATTTCATTGCCTCTATTATTTAAAACACACGCTGAATTTTTTATGTAAAAACCTCTATTAATTTTTGAGATATCATGTTAGCGGTGGAGAATTTCGATGAAAATTAAAGTTTTGAGAAAACTGAAGTTAAAAACAAATATTTGCTGAAAAACATGTTTTTTTGCTTAAAATACCGCAGGATGAGAGGTCAGACCTTCCTTTTCCTAGAAAAGATAAACTGTTTTGAAAAGATGAAGGTTTGAATTACAGAAAAAAAAAACTTACTAATGTGGTTGGTAATCAGAGTTTTTAACACAGTTGGATAGCTTAATAAATAATAAACCAGCGGGTGACCGAGCTCCGCTCGGAGAAAACAGGTATCGAAGCTAACTCGAAGATTTAAATTTTCAATTGTGATTTATCAAAACAATACATGCCATAAGAAAATTTGTGAAACCATTGGTGAAAAGATAACCGGTTAAAGTGCACCATTGTAAACTATTCTAAACAAAGTTAGAGTTTGGAAAGGGAACTATTCTATACAAAGGTAAAGTAAAGGTTCAAGTTCAATATTTTTGACAAATTTATTTAGAAAAACCAAACATATATACATACATAAGAAACATATTATAAACCTATAACAGCATAAACATAAAACTTTATTAGTTCGCCATATTGGCTATAGATGGCAGCACGTTACCGCTTGAGAATTTAAGTAGCCATTATGGCGAACTAATAAAGTTTGAAAATATCCTATCTGTAACTCCGAACTGCTCGACCGTAGCGCTTCAAAACCGGCGCCAATCGATTCCTCGTGGCCAAAAATCCCAGACCCCCCAATTCTGGGGCGATTTTCGACTAGGCAACCATTCCTCGTATTATAGTATTAGATTTAATTATTCAATTACTAATTATATGTTACTTAATTAATTTATAACCGACTTATTGATCGATTGATCAATTTATTTTAAATCAGTAACTGCAACTTGGTTACGAATGAATTGACATTTGTCCATTAATTTGGTATTTAAATGGCAATAATTTAAAAACAACATTTACAAAGTTTCGAAAGTTGCAGTCGAAATTTAAATAAATATTTGACTTAGATGCCTTAATCAAGGAAAGTTTGGAAAGTGGGAGAGCCAGCTTAGGATTCGACCTCGCATTCTAATCTTGGTTCAAAATTACGAATTCCTCCCCAAAATAGCTTCAGTATTGCTTTGAAACGAGAGTTAATATAACTAAACTAAACTACTAATTTAGATGAATCTTCGCATGTTATCCCCCAGGTCTTGCGGGGCCTGATGGTAAGGTCTCGGCTTCGGAACCGTTGGGTTTCAGGTTAGAGACTCGATTCCACCGAAGAACCGTCGCGTGAGGGGGTCTCTTGCACATTAAATCCATCAGGCCAAACGTCCTCCCGCTGGTGTGATATGGAGAGGGGAGTTGCAATTCAGGTGTCCTTCTCGTCACCTGACCGTGGTTCAAAATGACTAGGTCTGTCCCCAAACAGCACTAGTGTTGCTTTACAACGAGATATTAATAGAACTAAACTAAACCCAGGTCTTGCGTTTGAAAAACAAATTTTGGGAGTCAGAATTATCTATCTACGAATATGAGAATTTAAAAATATTATAAAACATAAGAGTGAAATTTGGCAAGCGACTCTTTTACGTAAAATTTATCTATTTTTATTAAACTGTGAATAAAATCAATCAATGAGAAGACCGAGTAAGTGTGGTCACGATAATTTAAAAAGGCATTATGATAGAGGAGGAAATTTAGGTAACGGACTGTACACTAAATAGCATTTTAAATGTATTTGAAAGTCAAGATAAAATCTCATTTGTAAACTAAGCAATATTGGAAACTAGCCGCCTTTGGCGACCAGCTGGTTCGCCATGTGTAAAGGGTTCTAAAATTTTCAATTAAATCACATATTCATTAGCCTTGAAATAATTCCGGGCATTGATTGACCTGAAATTAATATTTTCTTTAAGATGATGGACGGAAAGTTCTAAAAGTACACCTTTTCCTAATAATATTCTTTAATTTTATAAATCAGTCAGTTTTAACCATCGGTTATGCTTCCAAAATATTTAAAAAAAAAATTTCGATGATGTTGCCAAAATATAAAATGTGTTTTTTAAAGAAAGCGAGAAAGGGAAAAAAAGTATTGAATTAATGATACAGATATTGCAAACGATTATAGAAATCTGCCATTAAGTCGGGATTTCAATGCATATCCTGTCTAAATTCAATCAGGTTTACCGTAAATAAAGATAATTTATGGAATTAATGATTTAAATATTGCAAACGATTAAAGAAACCTTTGCTCTGCATTTATTTTTAAAGAAAATATCACATTTTATGTTTCTTTTATTTTATCCTGTCAAGTTCTGACAGTTGCATTTCTTTAGATTTATTTTGCGATATTTTTTTTATTTGAACTTCCGGCATTCTTTTATTTTATCTAGTCACGTGCTAAAAAAACATGGTTAAAATATTTCTTTAAAAATTCGTTAAAAATAGAAGCTTACGTTATAAATTAAAACATTGATACCATTAGAAAGCTAATTTTTTAATCTTAAAATAGATATAAAAATCATGTTTGTGCGATAATATTTTCGGAAGTTATAGCGGAAGAACGTCGAAATTTCGTTTAAATTTTAATTAATTCAAATTCTAATTAAAAATTCGAAAAAAGGGCTCCTAGGTGCACATTCCGGACCTCCAAGGTATACATGTACCAAATTTGGTAGCTGTAGGTCCAACGGTCTGGCCTGTAGAGCGCCAACACACACACACACACACATTGAGCTTTATTATAAGTATAGATATAGATGTGTTTTCGATTATGGATCAAATCTGATTATCAGTTGAGAGTTTATTCACAAGTATTTAAAGACATTAACTAGAATATATAAAGAATTGAACTAGTAGAATTAAATATAATCAATTCAAACGTTGTAAAAATGCATTATAAATATCATTAAAACAAATCTATCCACACAATAAAACTGTTAATCCATCTATGCTTATTCTCAAATAGACGCCTTTGACGATTAGCTGGTTAGTCAGGAATAATTCTAACCAGCCTAACCTACTTAAATACACTGATGGAAAAAAAAATCCCAACACCAAGAAAAAATTATTGTACAGTAATGAAATTTTAGGAATACATTTGTCTAGGTAACATATTTAATTGATTAAAGTTTCAAGATCACAGGTAGAGCCATTGGCGAGAAGAGTCATTTCAAATGTGAAATGTTGGTACATTAGTAACCGGTGTAACCGCCAGAATTTTGAATGCAAGCATGCAAACGTGCATGCATTGTGTCGTATAGGTGTCGGATATCAGTTTGTGGGATGGAGTTCCATGCCTGTTGCACTTGGGCGGTCAATGCAGGGACGGTTAATGCTGGTTGTGGATGATGCTTGAGTTGTCGTCCAATGATGTCCCATACGTGATCGATTGGAGAAAGATCTGGTGATCTAGCAGACCAAGGCAACATGTCGACACTTTGTAGAGCATGTTGGGTAACAACAGCGGTATGAGGGCGAGCGTTATCCTGTTGGAAAACACCCCCTTGAGTGCTGTTCATGAATGGCAGCACAACAGGTTGTATTACTAGACTGTCGTACAAATTTGCAGTCAGGGTGCGTGGGATAACCACGAGAGTGCTCCTGCTGTCATACGAAATTGCTCCCCAAACCATAACTCCAGGAGTAAGCCCTGTGTGTCTAGGCCGCAGACAGGTCACTAGCAGGCGCTCACCTGGCCTCCTTCTAACCAACAAACGGCTATCACTGCGACCAAGGCAGAACCGGCTTTCATCAGAAAACACAACAGATCTCTACTCCGTCCTCCAATGAGCTCTAGCTTGACACCACTCACGTCGCAAACGGCAGTGGTTTGGAGTCAGTGGAATGCACTGTACAGGGCGTCTGGCTCGGAGCTGTCCTTGAAGTAACCGATTTGTAATAGTTCGTTGTGTCACTGTGGTGCCAACTGCAGCTCGAATTTCAGCTGCAGACGCAGTACGATTAGCCACGCCGAATACGACGGTCTTCCCTCTCAGTAGTACCACGTGGCCGCCCGGAACCTGGTCTTCTTGAGGCAGTACCTTCCCTTGACCACTGCCACCAATACTCATGCACAATGGATACATTCCTGCCAAGTCTTTCAGCAATATCGCGGAAAGAAATCCCACCTTCTCGTAGCCCTACAACACGACCTCGTTTAAACTCAGTGAGCTGTTGATAATGGCTTCTTCGTCTTCTCAGAGGCATCCTTGACTAACATTAACCCACTACGTCAAATCTCAACTGTAAATAACGATCACGAACCTTACAGCGCTTATTTAAAGCAAACCTCATTTGCATGTTCATAATGTCGCTACTAGCGCTACACTTACGCGCGTAGCTCGAAATTTGAATCGACGTCATCTTTCTGATGTATAAACAAGCCTACAAAATTTCGTTTATTTAGCACAGCTCCTTCCTAGTGTTGGGATTTTTTTTCCCATCAGTGCATTTATGTCACTTGCATTCTCAATAACTTCTTTAAGAAAATATATTAAAACTTCAAATTTCAATAATCTCGTAGCTCATATAGTTATATAAACCTTACGATAATTTGTTCATTGTACTATTTATCCCTATAACTTGCAAACAGCTGCCGTGGAATCATGTAGAAAATATCACATTCAGTGTTACGACGGATAAACGCCAAAATTTTGCTTCATTTTTAATTAATAAAAATTTAAAAAAATCGGTTTGTGATGCACATATCCTATTTCCAAGGTGTATGTGTCCCAAATTTGGTAGCTGTAAGCCAAACGGTCTGGCCTGTAGAGTGCCAATACACACACACACATTGACATTTATTATAAATTATTTTTTGAAATTCCATATGATGTAAAAATCAATTTTGTGCTGAAATATTTCTGCAGATTATAGTCGAATAACGTAAAATTTTCACTTATTTTTAATTAAATAAAAATTTAAAAAATGACTACAACGTGCACATTTCCGACCTCCAAGATGTACATGAGCGAAATTAGGTGGCCTTAGGGCAAACTTTACACACACACACACATTGAACTTTATTATAAGTACGGATATAGATAATGAGCGCGATAATTCATCAGACATCCTAAAGGAATAAAATTTAACACTTTGCATTGTGAATCTGAGTCAAATCATGAATAAGACCCATCATTCTAAAGAAACTATGCTTCAAGTTCTTCACTGAAATGCAAAATTAAAACAAAATTATATCTGTATTATTCTGAACTGTTCATTTATAAAAAAAAATTACGAGGAAACGCGAGAAATTGCAAGAGAACAATCCCTATTTTTTTATAAGAATGAAGAACTATAAAGATTAAAACGATACTGAACTTTAACCTCACAGTTATTATCTTCAGAAACTTAAAGATAAAGGAAAACGCGTTTTTTGTTTTAATATGACTGCTTGCAAAGATGTAAGAATACCACAATGGCAGATATTTGACTTTTATGTTTTCAAAATTATTGTCATTATTGAAATTAAGTTACGATCGATATTAATCATAAAAGATCGTAAATTACAATTAAGGAAAAAAGCCCTTATTATGTTTCATTAAAAATAAAAAGAATACAATTAATATCTTAACGAATCCTCTTTCAATGAAGAAATTTAAATAAAAGGAAGAGATAGTGTCTTAGTCTTGAGAGTTTAACATTTCATGAACAATGCAAACCCTCTTTAAGATATAAAATATATATTTAAAATAATAAGGAAAACCTATTCATTTGGCTTCAACCACTGATCCGATATCGCTTACTTTACATTCATATGAAAGCTCATGATCTCTGTATAAGATTTCTCTGTATAAAATATTTTCTACTACCTTCCATTTTCGAAAAAAACTGGGGGAAAATGTCATTTTACAATCCCTATGGCAATAACTCGAGACAGAATTCGCCAACTCCAACCCTTGATCTGATTTCTAAAAGTTTTATTTCCTATGACACCTAAAGCCCGTGACACCTAAATTTGTCCGGAAGGATCAACTGCCTGACACCACTG
>JAPMOQ010021343.1:81085-102051 GCA_026543055.1 Argiope trifasciata | reverse complement strand
ATATCTTTACAATATAATAGAATTTCCGGATAATCGAACTAATTAATAATTTTAAATTAGCAAATAGGTAGCTTCGGATATTTAAATAATAATAATAATAATGTCTTATTTCCATTTTATTGATATGTGCCGTTTTTTTTATTAGTTTTTAATGATTTTAGAAAGCAGTGTAATAGTATTTGCGAGGTTATCGAAAAAATAAATAATTCTAAATTAACAAATAGGAGGCTTCGAATATTTAATAATAATAATAATAATATCTTATTTGTATTTTACTGAGATATGTCGTTTTTTTATTAATAATTTTAGTGATTTCGGAAACAATGTAGCAGAATTTACCAAGTTACAGAAAAAATAAATAATCATATGCTGAAGGCTTGGGATATTTAAAATATTAATAATAATATCTTATTTGTCTTAACAATATAATAAATAAAAATAATGTTAATATATCTTGAAAATATAATAGAATTTAAGTGATTATCTAAAATATAAATCATTCTAAATAAACAAATAGGAGGATTCGAATATTCCATATTAATAATAAAAATAATGTATTATTTGTATTTAATTGAGGTATGCCATTTTTTAAATTAATGTTTTGTGATTTTGGATCACAATATATCTTTTACGAGGTTGCCGATAAAATAAAGTACATGAAAATGCCAAATATTTTAAGAAATTTTATGAGTTGAGAATTCGTAAGTGATCACTACTTTCGAATCTTTTCCACCCATTCTCCACAAGTCGCCATTTTACGTTCTTCGCTTCAACGATGTAATGCGCATGCCCAGAGGTCTCTCTTCCGACAAAGCATTGCAGTGACGATCAATAAATGCATCCCTTGACAAAGGCTCGTTGCCTAGGTGATCGGAGCAAGGGAAATAGAGGATTCAGGGTCGATATCTAGCTCGGAATCTGCGTCTTATGCTTTATTTATTTGCGTTGGAATGAATCAGGAAGATTCAAAAAGAAAAATATTCGAAGAATAATATAAGCAATTTGATTTGCTACAGAAAATCAATTTGTCAAATGCAGTTTATGATTTCTGAAATTACATTAGAATTATACATAATTAAATTTTTTTTTTTGGATAAATACAAGTTTAGTGTTATATTAGAAAATAATTACATGATATTGATATTCCGATTATTTTATTTTGAAAAATCCGCTTTCGATGACACTATAATTTAATTACTGTAACTCGGTTAAATCACTAAAATTTAAAATTTGATTATTGCTTAGAATGTAGGTCAGTTTGAAGTAAATGAATCGGAAGAAACTGGATGAATTATAATAAAAATCTGGATTCCTGATAAATTCGAATTTCAAAGAAAACTGAGTACAAAAGTATGTATAAAAAATTATTCAATTATTACGACGGTCAACAAAGAAAGAATTTTTTTAGTTACTTTTTATTAAATAATAATCGACAAAATTATGAAGTATAAAAAAAATATTGATTTTCACAAGAAGTGAACTGCCATTCTTCACCTTCACGTGAAAAATACTGAAATTCTCTCATTTTAGCGATGGAGCTACTGTCTGTTGATTTCAATTTTCATTACAAACTGCTAAAACTCTATTATTTAAAGTACTAAAAATCAATTGTATATATATATATATATATAAGTGGAAACGGAACTAAAAATTGGAATTGAAACTAAAAATTATTTCAGATTCAAACAAGATTAAAATTTTAAAAATTAAAAAAAAAAACTATCGTTGTATTTAGTGAGCACTAATGCTGCTACTACTAAAATACAAATGAATCTAACTAAATTAGTAATATAAGCCATGTAAAAGGGAATGCAATTGAATCAAAATTACAACAAATACAAAAAGAATCCGGCCTGAAGACTTTTTCAAGGATCACCCACAGACAAGGATTCAAAATAAATATAAATTGAAATTATTTGGCTTATATTACTGATGTATTTAGATTCATCTGCATTTTAGAAGTGGCGGCATTAGCGCTCACTTCATACAATGATAGTTTTTTTAATTTTAATCTTGTTCGAATCCGGAATAAATTTCAGTCTCGATTCCAATTTCAGTTCAGTTTCCGTAATTAGTTTCATTTCCTCTTATATTGCTAATTAATTTAGATTCATCTGTATTTTAGTAGTAGCTGCATTTGCGCTAACTAAATACAATGATAGTTTTTTTTTTAATTTTTAAATTTTAATCTGGTTCAAATCCGAAATAAATTTCAGTCTCGATGCCAATTTTTAGTTCCGTTTCCTAAATTATTCTAATTTAGGTTTATTGCATAAATAGGTTTTATTTCATTTGGCTTTCAGGTTTGTTTACTTTTTGTAGTTCAATTCCAAATGAAATTTTAATTTCGTTTTCAACAAAATTCGCTTCGTTTCAAAAAAATTTTAGTTACCATTTCCGAAATAATTTATTTTTTGATGAATTCTGAAAATTAGTTTTAATTATTTAATTCTTTTATGGTTGATATATATATATAAGGAGGTATGAAGTAATTGTAGGAATTGTATAAGTACAGGAAACTAAAACGACAATTTTAAGACTAAAATGGGTATTATGATTCATTTCTTCAGTTTAATAATCATAGTAATAGTGTATATCTGTGTGTGTATTGTCTATAATTTCATACATTTCAATTTATATTAAATCTGTATCTTGCTCTCTTAGCAAACCACAAAGATGAAATTTTAAATAACTATATATTTTGTATTAATAATTTAATTGACTGGAAAATCAATATTGCCAAAGACAGCTACTCCGTCAAAGAAATTATTTCAGCTAAATTTGTGGTTTTGCATAAAATAGAAACGTCTTTAGTCGCATCGAATATTTTGACGGTTAAAAAAACAAGTTACCCCGACATTTTGTTAATTGCATAAAGAAACTTTCAAATAAACACACACACAATTCATTTCTAGCATACTCCAATTTTTTAAAATAAAAAATAAGATTTTTTTGTGTCTTAATGTTGAATAAATTGATACTCAAGCAGATGCGATAAAGACGAACTGCAAACGATTTTAACAAATAAAAACAATTAAAAAAAAACTTTTTAACGATTTTTACTTGAAATTAGGGCGGGTGTGTATTAACTTTTAGCACTCGGTAAAGATATTCGATGCATAATTATTCATTTAATACAAAGATTTATTCACTGCTCTGAAAAATAAATATATATAATTGTAACTAGTTGAATTTCTCCAAAAAACATTAACTTATAAATTGTAATGTAATGTAATTTTCGTGCTCTGTTGTAGGTATATCAACAATAAAATTATAAATAAATAAATAAAACGTCAAAATGTTATATTATCTTAAATGGTGCCTGAGAGAAGACACCCATGCAAAGGGTAACTAGGAAATTCAAGAATGGAACTGGACAAGCTCATTGAAACTACCAAACAGATTTAGCTTTTGAATGTCACCCATTTCGTTTCGGTGCGAAGATTTTATAATTTTAATTAGATTTCAAACTTTTATCAAATATTATCTGTAATAATACTTACTGTTATTGTAATACTAAAATTGACAACACTTTTGAAATTTAACTGAATTTTTTCTTGCGTCTCTTTTACTCTATTTATAATACTAGGATTAAACAAGAGATTAAAAAATATATTTAATTCAATTCCTACTTAGGTCAATAAAGACAAATTTAATTTTAGATACTTTTTATTAAGTAAATATCAAAATTATTAAGTAAAAAAAAAAATGATTGATTTTCGCTTGAATTGAACTCGCATTCTTCGCCTTCACGTGACATATACTGAAATTCTTGCACTTTGCCGATTGAGTTTCTGTCCGTTGATTTTGAATTTCATTGCAAACTGCTAAAACTCTATTTAAATCTATAAAAATTAATTACATTTAATGAATGAATAAATATTTGAAAAAAAAAACTGTATTAACATCGAGTGTCATCCACTACGAATTTAAAAAAAATGTATTTGAACTCGAATGGACGAATAAAAAGTATTTCATTAACGATTGAAAATTTCAACAGGGAGAGTGAACTAATAATCGGAATTGAAAATTGCAGCATTTGTGAGCCTTTTCTTGGCAAATATGGATTTAGATGCGATTAAAACTTCATGGCTAACAGTCATTTAAAGGTTGATGAAAATGTTACGATCTTGAGGATTTGATTGTATATTCTTTAATCTAAAAGACTTTACCACTTTGCCACTGAAATAATCACCATGAAGCTTTAACTTTAAAAATAAAAATGTGGTTATATTAGCGCCTTTTATTTTTTGATATCATTTCGATTATGAGGTGACTTGATTTCCTTAGCAAAGCGATGATATTTTATTATGGATTTCGAACGAAGTAAGATTTTGTCATTTGTCTGTATTCCAACAACTATGTATGAGTATTTCCGATGTTAAGTTGAATTCCGAGTTCGAATTATTAGGAAATAGTTATTTTTAGAACGCAAATAAATTGAAATTATTACATGTCCACGATATGAAAGAAAGTTTAAATATAAATATTTGTTTCTGAAATCTGTCGAAACCTAATTCAGCGATTGAATTCAGAAATTAATGATTAAGGTATCCGACTACGTTCGAAGGAAAGTTTTTGAAAAATTGGATTTTTCAAAAACTATTTAAAGCTATAGTTTTTAGATGTAATGTCAATTATAGTAGAAAATAATATAAATATAAAAAATGTATTTGAAAATATAATATATTTTGAGAAATAAGAAAATTTGCAGTAAATTTTAAGGAAATTTAACCCAAACTGTTAACACTCTACCAAAAATTGTAATGTAGCAATTCTATTTTTCTTTATACACAGGTTATAGAATATAATGGTAAACAATATGAACCAAAATCTGAGAAAAGTTCTGAGATGCAAAGAAGTTATGGGGATAAATATATGTATATATGCATTTTTTTATAAATGTATGCCTTAATTTCTCTAAAAACACCGATAAATGAAAAAGTATTTCACCAACATTAAAACTTTCGATTCATTTCATAGCCCGTACTATCTAAAACTCACGCTGAAATTTTTACATAAATATTTCTACTAGTTTTTGAGATATCCTGTCAACGGTGGAGAATCTTTATGAAAATTAAAGTTTTCAGAAAATGGAAGTGAAAGACAAAATTTAGCTGAAAAAATTGTGACCCTGGATGATAGGTCAGGTCTTCCTTTTCCTAGAAAAGATAAACGGTTTTTGGAACACGAAAGTCTGAAATACAAGAAATAACAACAACAAAATAAATCGCCAATGTAGCCATGTTTTAAACGTAGCCGGATGCCTTACGTTTCGTGGTACACAAATGGTCAAATTTGACCTAAAACATATCAGAAATAATAAAAAAAAAGAACAAAACATTTCCTTTAAATAAAATTTTCCTTCTTTGAGGGTTTTTTTTGCCATCATGCAATTTTTTTTAAAAAAAATTCTCTTTATTTTGAAAATACAAGACACTTCAAAACAATTGCATTGCTTACAAATGGTTATAATTTTTATAAAAACTAATATAAAGAACAACATACAGAAGAAAAATTTTGTTTGGAACTATAATTCCTATTAAAGTCTACCTTTGATCATATGGTTATTATAAAAGAGCTGACCCATTTAGCTTCTATGAAAAGCATTCTCTATGCATTCTTTCAAATTAGACATTGTTTCAGAGAAAGAAGGTGTTTAGACAGAATTATCTGCTTACCTTAAGGCATCCGACTATGTCCGAAGGAAAAATTTTGAAAAATTGGATTTTTTAGAAACTATTTATGGTTTTTAGATGTATAATAATAATAAGTACTATAAATACAAAAACAATTATTTCAAAACATAATATATTTTGAGAAATGATAAATTTGCAGTAAATTTTAATGAAATTTAACCAAAACAGTTAACACTCTACACAAAATTGTGATGCAGCAATCCTATTTTTCTTTGCACATAAATCATGGAATACAATGTTGAATGAAATGAACCAAAATTTAAAAACAATTTTAATATTAAAAGAATTTATGGGTAAAAATATGCGCATATATGCCTTTTTACCATAAATTCACAACTTAATTTTTCTAAAAACACCTATGAATTAAAAATATTTCAGCAACAATAAAACTTTTTTTTCATTTCCTTGCCCATATTATTTAAAACTAGCCGCCTTTGGCGAACAGCTGGTTCGCCATGTGTAATGCGTTCTAAAATTTTCAATTAAGTCGCATATGCATTAGCCTTGAAGTAATTCCGGGCATTGATTGGCCTGAAATTAAAAATGGTTTTTCCGTGATGCTGCCAAAATATTAAATATAATTTTTTAAAGAAAGCGAAAAAGGAAAAAAAATATTGAATAAATGATTTAGATGTTGCAAACGATTATAGAAATCGTGGCTTTGCATTTATTTTTTTAGAAACTATCACATTTTATAATGGAAAAAAAATTATTGAATTTATGATGCAGATATATTGCAAACGATTACAGAAATATGCCATTAAGTCGGGATTTCAATGCATATCCTGTCTAAATTCAATCGGGTTTACCATAAATCAAGAAGATTTGTTGAATAAATGATTTAGATAATGCAAATTATTATAGAAACCTTTGCCTTTTATTTATTTTTTTAGAAAATATCACATTTTATGTTTATGTTATTTTATCTAGTCACGTGCAAAAAGTATCATTTCTTTAGACTTGATTTACGATGATAGTTTTTTTTATTATTATTATTTGAACTTCCGTCATTGTTTTCTTTTATTTTATCCAGTCACGTGCTCAAAAAAAAAAACATAATCAAAATATTTCTTTGAAAATTCATTAAAAATAGAGGCTTAAGTTATGCATTAAAACATCGATACCATTAGAAAGCTAATTTTTTATCTTTAAATTGATGTAAAAATCATGTTTGTGCGATAATAATTTCGGAAGTTATAGCGGAAAAACGTCGAAATTTAGCTTAAATTTTAATTAATTCAAATTCTAATTAAAAATTCGAAAAAAGGGCTTCGAGGTGCACATTTCCAACCTCCAAGGTATACATGTACCAAATTTGGTAGCTGTAGGTCCAACGGTCTGGCCTGTAGAGCGCCAACACACACACACATTGAGCTTTATTATAAGTATAGATATACATTGAAATTTTTGTGTAAATACCTCGCTTAGTTTTGTTGATATCATGTTAAAGGTGGGGAATTTTAAGGAAAATTAAAGTTTTGTGAAAACGGAAGCTAAAGACAAATTTTAGTTGAAAAATATGTAACTGGTTGTGACTTTCAGACCTTTCTTTTCTTGGAAAAGCAAAACTGTTTTGGGAAGAGAAAAGTCTGAACTACAAGAAATAATAAGAATTTTTAAAAAAAATCGCCAATGTGGTCAATAACCGGTGTTTTAAACGTAGTCGGATACCTTAAGAAATGATTATACAAGAAATTAATTCAGAGTACATAGATACACGTGCAGATCATGCATGTGAATGTCGAATATACATCAGTTGTTCAATCATGCTTTATAATATCTGTCATAAAAAGAATACCATGTGGATGTGGTCTGTGCAGATGAGACCCTGAGAAAATTTATTACACATGCAAGCAAGATATTTTTTTATATCTGTATTATATGCAAAATTTTTGTTGACTTACACGGCAATTGTTTTGACTTACACGGTATTTTCATGATATATTTTAATGAAAATGAAATAACATATTACTGGAATAATGAATCACCAATGAAAAATATTTGAGTGAAGTTAAAACGACAAAATATCTTACCGATTTGTGTGTGTGTGTGTGTGTGTGTGTTTTATCATCCTTGGCATTTTTGTACCAGTTGCAATTTCATTTTGTATTAGTGGCATACAAATTTCAATATTGAAGCTGGTTTCTGTATCAAAGTATAAAAATCTTTTATCAAAATTTGTTTGAAAAAAAAAAACTTTTTTTTTTCATTTATAGAATCGTGTCATACAGCTTGCACAATATTGACCCTACACCAGGAAAAAATCAATCTTTTTGTAAAATAGTTTATTGTGTAATACTATAAAACAAGAAAGCACATTGATAGTTATATCTAGTTGGTTCCATGAAAATGCCATCGCATAGATTTATTTTAAAATCACAATAATAATATTCTTTGGGAACAACTTTGATATACACCCCCAAAAATTACGCGCCAAATCTGGCACTCCCAACGGACTTTTTAGGGTTGGTTTTTAGGTAGGATTAATTATTTTTGTTTCGCAAAAATCCATATTGGCAAGTAAAAAAAGGCGCCAAAAGCAGATATTTTGCTTAGCGAGAAAAAAAAGTCACAAAATTTCCAATTTGGGGGTGTATATCAAAGTAGTTCCATTCTTTGAAATTCCAAAGCCAATTTCTCATCATCTTTATTTTTTACTAGCCGCCTTTGGCGACCAGCTGGTTCGCCATGAGTAATGCGTTCTAAAATTTTCAATTAAATCCCATATTCATTAGCCTTGAAGTAATTCCGGGCATTTATTGGCCTGAAATTAATACTTTCTTTAAGATGATGGACGGAAAGTTCCAAAAAGAACCCGTTTTCTTGATAATATTCTTTAATTTTATAAATCAGTCAGTTTTAATTATCGCTTATGCTTCCAAAATATTAAAAATGTATTTTTCGGTGATGTTGCCAAAATATTAAATATGCTTTTGGAAAGAAAGCGAAAAAGCGAAAAAAAATTATTAAATTAAGGATACAGATATTGCAAACGATTATAGAAATATGCCATTAGGTCAGGAGTTCAATGCACATCCTGTCTAAATTCAATCAGGTTTACCGTAAATAAAGAAGATTTATTGAATTAATCATTTAGATATTGCAAAGGATTATAGAATCCTTTGCCTTGCATTTATTTTTTTAGAAAGTATCACTTTTTATATTTATGTTATTTTATCCAGTCCCGCGCTGAAAGTATCATTTCTTTAGACTTGATTTACGATGATAGTTTTTTTTATTATTATTTGAACTTCCGTCATTGTTTTCTTTTCTTTTATCCGGGCACGTGATCAAAAAAACATAGTTAAAATATTTCTTTAAAAATTCGTTAAAAATAGGGGCTTAAGTTATACATTAAAACACTGATACCCTTAGAAAGCTAATTTTTTAATCTTTAAATTGATGTAAAAATCATGTTTGTGCGATAATATTTTTGGAAGTTATAGCGGAAAAACGTCGAAATTTTGCTTAAATTTTAATGAATTCAAATTCTAATTAAAAATTCGAAAAAAGGGCTCCGAGGTGCACATTCCCGACCTCCAAGGTATACATATACCAAATTTGGTATCTGTAGGTCCAACGGTCTGGCCTGTAGAGCGCCAACACACACACACACACACACACACACACACACACACATTGAGCTTTATTATAAGTATAGATTACCTAAAAATAAATAACTAAATAAACTCTCCTAAACATATTACGTTCAGATTGCTTAAAAATCATATGTAGATAAATCTATAATTCTTCTGTTTTAATTTCTCATTTTTCTAAGAAAATTAACCAATGTTGTCTACTTTTCTGAAATGTCATGTTTAAAAAAATATCCAGCCGAATCTGGAATAAGCTTTATAATCCATTTGACGCTTTACCAGAAGAAATTCATAAAAATAATTTCATTAGTTTTGTTCAGTTGAGTATCTAAAACGACCTCTAAATATGCGTCTGGACAAGGCGGAAAGGAAAAAATTTTAAAACAAAAATAAAAATCTATAAATCTATGAGAAAAACTTAAATTTAGAAAGCTATAGGCATTAAAAATATCCAAGCAAAGAGCAATAAAATATAACAACACCCTAATTATATCAGAAGCAAATTATTAAAAATTAAACATTGAATTTACATATTCCTTTGTACATATATGTATACATTCCTTTATATATATATATATATTCCTTTTTAAGAGAAATTTTTGCAATTCCAATAAACATTTATATAGAAAGGAATAAATAGTAGAACTTTCTGACGAATATCTGCATAATTTTTTGAAAATTAGACTTCGTTTGACAGAGATAGCGCAGTCAGAAAAATTTCAGTAAGTATTATTAATAATTATTTTTTAATCTTTCACCGAAGTTCTATTTTAAAAATGTTGCTATATGAATTCAAATAGGAATGTAATGATAGTTTTTCAAAAAGAAGTGAAAATTAAATTTGATTTTAGCGTTTTGTCTAAACCAGTATTTGTGAGATCTATTTTTTAAATGTTGTTCGAGAATCACATCTTTCCTCCTTTTTTTAAAAATTTTTTTTCACATTATCATATTATTTTAATTATATTAATATTTGAAAGAGACTACACACACTATATATATATATATATAATATTAGCATATATCTTAATATTGTTTATATATTTAATATAAACTAATATAAAGAATTTCGATCTCTTGTCTGGTAATACCCAAGTGTAAACTAGAGTTATATTTTGGATAGCTAATTGAACAACTGAAGTCCATATAATTATTTTTTGAAATTTTGCTATTTTTCAAGATTGTCATCATCACACCGGAAAGGCGTTATTTGTGCACCCATATGAGTAACAGAAAAGGAGGGAAAAAATAGCAAATAAGATATCAAATATAATTGGAATTAATTTATCAAAGAAATGAAACAGTTATTGTACTCTTATGAAGATATGTGCTTTCCATTATATACAGCTTCCTTAGGACATATGTAAATGATATCATTTTCCAAGATTTTAAATTTTCCGTCAGCCATTTTGTTTAGAGATGATTGAAGATAAATGCTGGCATCCTGACATAGGATTAGCGCGTCTTCTCCGTGATCTGGGTGTCCCGGTTCAGGCATAGTTGTTCTTCTATGGTACGGGAATGTGGCTCTCTGTGAAAAGGGATTGTGCAACCCAATGTGACGTATGAAGTACTAAAGTCGTTCTCTCGGACCTAATTGGTGCTGCTGAAAAAACAAACGTTCAATCGACTTAAGTCGCTGACAGCTAACTGTCAGTGGGTTTGAAACGAACCATAAGTCACAACATAACACATTAAATATAAATGAAGTTTCATAAGAATATAATTCTGCATGATAGTAAGTATTTAATCATACCAAACATTGAAATTAGAATTATGGTTAATAAATATTATATAGCTAATAATGTAGCGAAGGTGTTATTAATGATTGTTTGAGAAATCGATTGCCAAGAAAAAGATCTAAAGACTTTATGAAATCTTTTCGACGTTATAATAATATATGATTAAAGATTTTGAAAGATTTTGTTTAGTCTATGAATGTCTTAAATAGAGTGATTGATTGCCGATCAACGAGTTAATCCCATAACGATTCCAAAAACGGTTGGAAAAAATTTAGCATGCATCTTTTTCAGTTTACTTTTTTGTATGAGTTACACCAAAGATTCCTTAGAACACTATATAAAGCCTCAGAAAAATTATAGTACATCTGTTTCATATTTGTTATTCAATATAAAATCCATAATAATTTTGATATGATTATCATTAGAAGTTTATTTCTTATCACCTGACAACTTTATTATATCGATATGACCTCGGAATCGGAATCAAATTATTTTCTTTCCTCAAAATATTGTCATTTTCTGTAGCGATCGTCGCCATCTTAATTTCTTAACACTGATTTGTTGGTTCGTATGTGGTTTAAAATAGTTTATTTTATATAATGGCTAGACATTCTCAATTATTTGTGGGCCGTTTACCGTTAGATTCGAAGGAAAGAGACATTGAAGATTTATTTGGAAAATATGGTAGTTTAGTCAGATGCAACTTAAAATATGGTAAGAAATTATGATTAAATCATATTTTTTCCCTAAATATTCCATTTTGATATTCTCTCTATGTACTTTAAAGTTAGTTGATGTTCTCTGTATTTTATTTAATTTCCAGTAGTTGCCATGCTTTTCTGCTCTGCAACAATATATTTTTTGCGATAATGCATTTTGTGAAATTCTTATAAATAAATGTGTTAAATAATTGTTCAGATCAATTGAAATCTTTAAATATATATTTTTTGTTATTAAAATATGATTGATTTATGTAAAATATTACAATTAATGGTAAAACTATTTATTGCTTCAGCGACCGGCGTAATCGATAAAAGGCGATATCTCATTGGTTGATCCCTGGCGGGGCTTGTTTTCTCCTTCACGAGTGAATTCATAACACAAGCGTCTAGAAACTGAGAATCTGAAAGAGTGACGTCACAACACTCTGAGATTTTTACGAGTTGAAAGAATGAAGTGGCGCCCTCTATGGGGACAAGAAATACAATTTCATTTTTTCCCCGCTAATTTCCAAACAAAGATGGCGGGAATAAAATGTAGTTTATGCGATTTCTGTGGTAAAAGAGAAGAGATTAAAATTCATGTGTGTAATGATCATAACATTGCTCTTGAATATGAGGATTTAGATTTCACTTCATTTGAAGAATTCGAAAAGTTTAAAGCAAACTTAGAAAGTGAAACTAATTCGCGTTTCATTAAAGACTGTGGTGGAAGTAAAAAAAATAAATTGGGTAATCAGCACTTTTATTTTGTATGTAATTGCTCAAAACAGAGAGCTGAAGATAATGTTGAAAATGAAACGAAGAAAATTAATTTGTACTGCCCATCGTCAATAAAGTTAACAGTGGCTTCAAATGGGAGTTGCAAAGTGCATTTTTGCAAAACACATTTAGGGCATGAAAAGGAAAATAACAAGCCTCTTAAGTGTCCTTTGTGTGATTTTGCAGGGCTGAAAGCCAATTTCGAAGCTCATTTTAGTTCTGTACACGATATTAGGCTTGAATGTGATAATTTTTTATTTTCATCTTTTGAAGAGTTTGAAGAATGGAAGCTTAATGTCGAAAAAGAAACACAAGAGGTATACATAAAAGATTGTGGAATAAAAAAAACTTCGTCTGGCAGGGAATATCATTATTTCAGTTGCCACCGTTCTGGCCATTTTACAACAAAATCTGTGGGTAAAAGACACATAAAAGTACAAGGAAGTAAAAAAATCAATTCATATTGTCCATCGAAAATAAAAGTTATCAAAATGGACAATGGTCAGTGCAAAGTTTCTTTTGTGAAAACACATATAGGTCATGAAAGTGAACTTAAACATATGTTTTTGTCAAAAACAGAAAAACAACTCCTAGCAACAAAAATTGCTTCAAATGTACCACTTAATATTATTCTTAATGACATTCGAAACACAGTATCTGACAGTAATTTGGATAGAATTCATCTGACAACAAGGAAAGATCTGTTGAACATTGAGAGTAAATACAATTTAACCCATACTAAACATAAAGATGATGGTACAAGCATAAATGCATGGGTGAATGAAATGAAAACCAATGGAAGCATTGTCTTGTACTATAAACCTCAAGGAACCGTTGATCAACAACATGCTGAATTAAAGGATGAAGATTTTGTATTAATGATAATGACAGATGCTCAATCCGAAATTTTAAAAAAATACGGCTCAGATTGTGTTTGTGTGGATGGAACACATGGATTGAATGGATATCAGTTTGAATTGATAACAATTCTTGTTCTCGATGATATCAGACAAGGGTTTCCATGTGGATTTCTGATATCAAATAGAACTGATGAAATTTGCCTTTCGATATTTTTCAAATACATAAAAAATAAGGTTGGAGTTGTTAAGGCTAATGTTTTTATGTCTGATATGGCACATTCTTTCTACAATGCCTGGTGCCAGGTTATGGAAATTCCCAAGAAAAGATTATTTTGTACATGGCATGTAGACCGTGCATGGAGAAATAACCTTAAAAAAATTAATTCAACAGAAAAGCAACTGGAGGTATATAAAATATTACGCACACTTTTGGAAGAGCGAGATTCCACTGCTTTTCAAAAAATGTTAACAGAAGCTATTTCACTGATGTTAAATGATGATAAAACTTCTGATTTTGGTAAATATTTTGTATCTAATTATGCAAACTGTGTGGAAACATGGGCATATTGCCACAGATTACACTGTGGTATTAACACCAATATGCATGTTGAAAGTATGCACCGTACAATCAAGCATGTTTACTTGGGAGGTAAACACATCAAAAGATTGGATAAATCGATAAACATACTCATGCAACTTATCAAAGACAAATTATTTGATAGGTTAATAATCATGCATAAAGGGAAGCTCACAAATAAGTTAATTGAGCTTCGTAAGAGACATGATTTAAGCTTAAAGCTTCCTAATGAATTAGTCTCAAAAACCGAAAATGGGTGGAATGTAATTTCAACATCAGAAATCCAAGAGGTGTATTTTGTACAAGAATCGGGCATCGACTGCAAATGCCAATTAACTTGCTTGGAGTGCAAGTCATGTATTCATAATTACACTTGTACTTGTATAGACTCAAGTATAAAATGGAATATGTGCAAACATATACATTTAATATGCCGAGTAATATCCATGGACACTGGAAATAATTCTGAAGAAGTAATTCTTCAAAATGATGATGATCCCACATTACATATGCATGTTGCTGATCAAAATAAAGAGTCAGACTCATTACTTTCCGAGTTAAGTAAAAATGATGCCCCTGTATCAAACCTGAACCTTTCTCTTAAAAAAGAGAAACTAAAACAAAAAATTACAAGTCTTATTGACTCAATATCATCATATAGTCAGTTTGAAGCAGTTGAAAGACTAATTGCACCAATAGAACCAACTTTAAATGCCATTTCATCAACCAGTTGTTCAATTATGTCACAAGATAATCTGCAAAAAGTCCCTGCAAACAAAAACATTACCCATCAGAGGCCTTTGTACTCTACACGTAGAATTCATAAAAGATCAAAAACTTCAATTGTAAAACCAAATGTTACTGAACAACAAAATATAGCCTTGTCATTAATTTTAAACAAGAGTTCAAATTCTCAAGAAGAAAATGATATTTAAATTATCTTAAACATGATTTACGTATTCAACATTATTATGTTCTTCTTTTTGTAATTAACCCATTATTATAGTAATTAATAACATTTTTTAGTATTTGTTTTTCTTTTAATTACTTTCTTAAACAATGCTTTTATTAATAAACTCTTTTTTTTAATTTTAGTAATTGTTGATTATTTTCTCCAGCTTTAACCTGTTAGCTATACATTTTATAAATTTAATGAGCATTGTAAGTTATATAACTATGATTTTTATAAAAATGTTATTTCTCTCTTTTTTTTTTTCTTTTTTACAATATTAAACATCAGATTTTTTTTTTATCCAGAATTTTGAAATATTAATAAAAACTAAATAGCTAACGTAAAAATTAGCAAAATATTGTGTTAACATTCTGAATTACAATTTTAAATCGGGTTATTTTCTATAAGTTTAAATAAAAATAATTACAAAAATATAAAAATAATAATTGTACAAAGCACTTTTTTTCCAGATTAGACATCTTAAACTTTCTTGTCCCCATAGAGGGCGCCACTTCATTCTTTCAACTCGTAAAAATCTCAGAGTGTTGTGACGTCACTCTTTCAGATTCTCAGTTTCTAGACGCTTGTATTCATAACCGGTAGAAGCGCCATTTTGTTCTTTACAGACATAACTCACCGCGTTAGATTCTTCGCAGTTTTTAATTTTCCAGAATGTCTCGACGATCTCAATTATTTGTGGGCCGATTGCCTTTGAAATGTAAAGAGAAAGACATTGAAGAAATGTTTGAAAAATACGGTACTTTATTGCGATGCGATGTTAAATACGGTAAGAATCGGAATCTTTTGAACTAGCTACTTAAGTGAAGGTTTTTGTGAAGAATTATATCTACTGTTTTTATTGATGTAGATTGCTTCTATTTATAAAACTTTTTAACTTACTTTTGTTAATTCAATACTTTATATCGTAATATATATTATTTTCACTTTTAGTGCGAAATATGGTGATGATATGTTAACTTGATTAAACCGTTTTTTTGAGAAAGGGGTCTGATAATTAGCCCTTTTTCTAACAAATGCATGCAGAAATATGAGCTTAAAAGCTATGAATTTGTCCATTCTAATAAAATTTTTTGTTTATAGGTATGAATAAGTTTTTTTCAGATAGGAAAATTATATAGCCTAGTAATTAAAAATTATGAACGAAATTATGATGCAGCAATGAGAATAAAATGAAATTTTAATTATTTAACATCTGTTAAGTAGGATAAACCAGCTTTTTTATTTTAATTGATTAGCATGATATTTTTTTTCTTAATTGTCACTTGTTTTGAGATTTTGGATTTATGCATAATATAAAATTTCTTCATTTAAAAAAATGTAATTTTTAATGGTTAGAATTGGAAATTTTGCTATGTGCAAATTTAGTAAATACTTGTAATTCTGATGGTGAAGGTACATGCGGGATTATTTTAATTAAAGATTCATTGCGATTTATTTTAGTTTTATAAATATCCAGCAAAGTTGTAATTAAACTATTAAATAAATTAAACCTCAGTAATTATTTGGTATGGATTTTTCACTTTAAATGTAAAGAATAAGCTAAAAATGTTTCCCTTTTTTTATCCATTCATTTCATGAGCATTTTTTGTCATTCAAGTGTGAAATATTTACAGATTTGCTGAAATTAAACAAATTTTACTATATTCTTTGTTCTGTAAAAGGCTTGGCTTGTATTTATTTTTTTTTTTTTGTAATGGGATTCATTCTGCTACCTTTTTCTGGAATATGCTAGTAATGTATCTGAGAACAGACTGATCTACTAAAAGCTTTCTT
Source organism: Argiope trifasciata (assembly GCA_026543055.1). Lineage (NCBI taxonomy): Eukaryota > Metazoa > Arthropoda > Arachnida > Araneae > Araneidae > Argiope > Argiope trifasciata. The sequence continues at coordinate 85,350 of JAPMOQ010021343.1, read as the reverse complement.
GTTAATGTTTTTAATTTCATTTTGATGTTTCAAGAACTAAATTGTAGAATGTAGTTTAGAATAGTTTATTTTTGAAAATCACAGCTTTAAATTTTTTTATATTAGTTATTATTTCAAATTAGAAAAATAAATTTTTATTCATGTTATTAATTTATTATTCACAAGTTATTTGTAAATGTTTTAATGTAAAATAAGTGGCTTTTTGTTTTGTGCTTGAATTTTAAATTGCTTGTTTTGAATGTTATTTTCTGCCTTTAAGTTTTTGAAAAATACTATAAATGTAGATTGCTTTAGAAATTTCTCTGGCAAGATATTTTTTTTATTTGTTTGATAAATTGTTAAGTGCAATATAAAATTTAATATATGTAGGGCAGAATACTTTCCTCCAAAATAGTTCAAATAATTTTGAAAAATAATTAACATTTTCTCTTTTTCATTCTATTCTATGAAAATGGTGTCTATCTTCTGATACTGAAGAATTTTTATATTCTTTTGATTTTTTGATGGACTGTATTAATATAGCAGCACCCATTGGTTTAAAATAAAAATATTATTTAACTAAACCAAGTCTGTTTCTTACAATCTTTTTGAAGTAAAACTGTGAAAGCATTACAAATGTATTCAATTGGATGATCCAGTTAAATATATCTGATTAAATTATTCATTTTAATTTATGAAACTTGAATTTTTTATTTATTTACAGGTACTGGAATGGCATATGCTTTTGTCGACTATGAAGATAAAAGAGATGCTGAGGTAAAAGTATTTTTTGAGTCCGTTGCTATAAATTATCTTTTCTTTACAAAAAAATTCTTTGTAAGCAAAAAGTTCCATTATTAGGCTTATAAATTTTTAAAGTTAGTGTGTTAAATTTTCTCTTATTATAATTTTAGTTTTAGATTTATCTTAATATTTCTTTTTGCCTACTTAAAATTGTGATGAATCATTTTGATTCAAAATTCTTATTCATTTTCTGTATTAACTTCATTTCTAAACTTCTTGGTAGATTTCTTTTTTTTCCCCCCCTTCTGCATTTTTTCCTCTTTTTTTTTACATCTATTGAAAATACTGAAAGGGGAAGGGTAATTTATTGTTTTCAAAATTATATTCTAGCCAAGAAGTTTTGATATTGAAGTTTATACCTAAGTGTCTTGTATCTTTTTCAAAGTAACTGATGTTAATTATTTGACACGGTTCAAATTAGAGGAATGAGTGGAGCACCTCCCAGATGTCTGCTACAAGCTCTAGACTGGACAGAATGACTTGACTGAACAGTTGACTTCTGAGCTAAGCAGTCAGAAATGTCCCTCTCTGAGTTTTGGTTTTTCTGCATCTGAACCTAAGCGAGTAGACTTGGAAAGACTAGAATGTTTATCCTGACTTAAGAACTGACTGAGCTTCTTGACCTGTCCTGGCCATGTGTATTTGCAGAATAGAATTTTTTTCATGAATATTGGGCTTTCTTTTAACTGCAACATTTTTCTGTAATGTTGTGGACATCAGGTAATATAAATTCCTTCAGGCTAAAACTCGGTAACTTTCATTTTCTATAAATTGGAAGGTTTAGGGTGTTAATTTATGCAGGATTAAAAAGAAAGTCTAGTCTTTTCTTTTAATCTTAGTGTACTATTAATATTAAAAAAATTGTCAATTGATCAGCATAGCATTGCTAATGACTTAAATTTTGCATATCAAAAATTCCATGTTAAACAAATTTTGGGTTACAAAATTAGTTTTTTCACCAGATTATATTTTAACCTAAAAGTGCGATTAACACTAGGTAACTTATTTGGTTGGTCCATTATTGACATACTAAGCTTAACATATTAAATTTAATATCATGATTTGGGAGGGTGAAACTAGTTATAGAAATAATTTGTATATTTATTGTAGGTTAAATAGAGTATGAAATTTTAATAAGCTCAGATTGAGGATGTACTTCGAATGCCTGATTTTATATCCAACCAAGCAAGTTACTGAACAATGAATGTGAATAATTCATTGTTTTTCCTTGCATTTTAAATATATTTGAGCATTTATTCTGAAGACGGCAAGAAGATTTGATGCAGAAAATTTCAAGACTTGGAACATTTCTTTGATTTCCACGTTGGATGTCTTTCCTGTTATGATTTCCTCTGACATCATTTTGAAGAGTTGTCCTATGGAAGAGCATGGATGATTAAAATCTGGATTACCAAAAGACTGATGAAAACTGAAGTGTTGTTGGTCGTTCTGCTCTCAGTAGTAAATAATGGATTTCTGTATATGGACTTTTTGTGGATAAATGATGGAAAATGGCTGCTTACATTTTTATTGGACAAGTTTTAAGAAAGAGAGTGTTTTCTTGTTATGAAGCAGAAAATTAACAAGAACAAGAATGGAATATGGAATGGCTCTATATTTAGGAATATATTTTAATATTCATAAATTGTCAAATTTTATTTATTTAAATAGGTTCAATCTTCAGTGACTGCAGATAAAATCAAATTTTGCATTAAAATTTTAATTACATTTTCTTTTTAAATCTTTTACCCATATTAAAATGTAATATTAATTTTTATGTGTAATTTTGGTTGCTTTTTTTCTCTTGGAAAATGAAACAGGATGCCATTAAATATGAAAATGGGAGAGAACTTCGTGGACAGACGATTGTTGTGGAATGGGCTAGGGGGCCATCAAGTCGTCCTCCCATGAGAAGCAGGGTAAGTTTCCCCACACCAATTAATAAACATGCTTTTTAATCAGTTCTTTATGATAAAAAAAATCAACTAATTTTTTATGCTTTAGACCAGTGCTGAATGTTATCGATGCCATCGACATGGTCACTGGGCTAGAGATTGTCCAGAGTTGGAGAGAGATCGATATAAGGCTAGACGTTATTCCCGATCTAGGTCTCGTTCTAGAAGACACAGGTTTGTTTGAATATCCTTTTTGCTAACATGGTTCATTGAAGCAATATAAAATTAACATAAAATATCTCATTCTTAACCAAGACTTCAAATTTATATTTGAGGTGAATAGATTAGTTTAATAATTTTCTCATTTTTAACAGTGCAATATCAATTCAGAAATTTCACAGCAAGTGATGAGGTTTGTGCATTATTATAAATCAGATTAAGATATGTTGAATAAAATGCACAGGGGCCATCTGATGCTATTAAATTCTCTATTATGACCAATTTATAATTATGCAAATAAATGTCCTTTATTTTTGTGTTAATTATATTAAATTAAAATTGCTAATACTTATATAAATTTTCTCTTTTATGTTTAAATTCTAACTCCATATGTCAGTGAAGCATAATCCCCCAGATGCAATCAGAAAATATGGTGTTTAAAATAAAATATTATAAAAATTTTCACAGGTAATGGCAGAATGTTAAAACATTTCATATTTGAGCAGGGTATAAAGATGAAATGCTTTATTTATCTTGCACAAAGCTGATATTATACTTTTGTCCTGACAGTTTGGCATTTACTGAATCTGCTGGAATAACCCCCCCGTGTGATAAAAGTATTTTTCTTTGTTTAGCACAATTTTGAAAGTTAGTATTCATTTATCTTGATAATTTTGGAAAGTGATAAAAAAAATTTGTAAAAAGGAAATTATTGATTATTTAGGCTTTAAGGAAGTGCAGATAAAAGATCATCAACAAAAAAACCCGTTAAAATTAGTGTATGTTTAATTATACATGTTGGAGGATGTAACTGATTTAATTATTGATAAATGATTATAATCCACCATCATTGTTTTTTATCATTGGTTATTTAATATAACAAGAATAATTTTTGAGCATATAGATATTGACCTTCTGTTTATTTGACAATTTTGATGCTATCTTGTAAGTGGTTACATGTGCTTATATGTGATATATTGCCTTGTAGGTATAGTTATAGTAGAAGCCGAAGTCCCTCTAGAGGCAGGTGGAGTAGACGACGTAGAACACCTAGTCAAGTCCGTTCACCTAGCTACAACCGATCAAGGAGACCAAAGAAGCGCACACCAACTCCAGCCAGCTCCCATTCCAGATCTAGGTAATTTAATGACTAGGCTTCTTTAAAAAGTTCAATATCTGTATAATGCATTTTGTATTAGTTCTTGGAAATTTTCTTTCCTTTCAAAACAGCTCTTTTGAAATCAAATTTATATCTCTTGAATCTCCCTGCTTAGTGAAAGAGATCTAATCTGATATCAACATTGAACAATGAGTCCATCTACTAATACTAAAGAAAAATAATTGTTCTTTAGTTTCGCTGGTGGACTA
>JAPMOQ010021343.1:69392-81075 GCA_026543055.1 Argiope trifasciata | reverse complement strand
GTCCATCTACTAATACTAAAGAAAAACAATTATTCTTTAGTTTCGCTAGTGGACTAGATAAATTTGGCAACACCCATTGGTTTATTATTTATTTATGATAAATCAAGATTGTTGCATACATAATAAAAAATATTTAATCTAAAACACCCAAAAATCAGGTATGTTTGCTTGTAAATCAGATTTTTTCTTCCCCTTGTTGGTCGAAAAATTTGCAATGCCCCATTAGTTTATATTCTTGAAACTCTTAGACTTGAATTTTACCACAACTTCATATTTAACTTCTAATTCATGCTGTTGATAATTTTTTGTCATGATTGGTAGTAAAATAATTATTTAACTATTTCATAAAGCTAGATGACTTTTTAGTTTTTTATCCTGTTTTGACTCTTCAAATTAAAATAACCAATTAAAGTACTTATCAAAAGTATAAATTAACAAATTTCATTGAAATAATCTTGTACAAATATTTCCTTATATTATGGATATTGATAAAACACCAACTCGGGATTTGTGTTATGTATATTCAACATTACACTAAGTATTTCTTTGTTACACCATTCTCTTCCCTTCCCATTTCACTTATTCTCCCCCCAAAAAATAAATGTATGAGGTCTTTGAAAGTTGTCACTTCCCTTTTTAAAAAATTTATATTGTGTTAAAACTGGCCTTTTTGGTGTGATATATTTTCTCATATGCTTCTTGCTTGTTTATATATTTAATTTTTGAGTGTTTTATTTATTCATAATTCCTGTTTTAGATCCAGAAGTGTTGAAAAAACCAAATCTAAAGATAAGTCCAGGCGTAGTTATAGCAAATCTGGAAGCCGCAGCCCTCCACGAAAACGACGCAACAGGAGTGTGAGCAAGGAAAGAAGTCGTGATAGAAGTGTAAGCAAGAACAGGAGTCGTGATAGGAGTGTGAGCAAGGACAGGAATCGTAATCGCAGCGTCAGCAAAGAAAGAAATCGAAATAGAAGTGCCAGCAAAGAAAAGAGCCGCAACAGAAGTGTGAGTAGAGAAAGAAGTCGATCCGCTTCTCCACGCAAATCCCGCAGCAAGAGTACCAGCAAAGGTAAAAGTCCAAAACGAGTCGAGCGTAGTCAGAGCCGCAGCAAGGAGAAAAGTCCTTTCCGTAAAAGTCGAAGCAAGGCTCACAGTCGCTCTCGCAGCAGTAGTCCTGAAAGGAAGAAGCAATCTAAAAGTCGAAGTCCTTCACCTAATAATGTGAGTATTTAAATATTGCTGAGGACGTGAATGGTTTAATATATCTGCTTTTCTTGTATTCTAATTGGTTTGTAGCTGTTGTATTTTCTAGAAATAATTTTACTGCTGCTATTTATTTTTATAAATGCATGATTTCTCTTAAAAGAAATTAAAGTAAGAAAGTTAAGAAATTATTTTAAAGTAAAATGATTTCTTAACTGATATTTTCCTTAAGTCAATGGCAAGTATAAATTGCATCAAATTTTTAAGTTTCTCAGGATAGTGTCATCTTGATTATTATGTGAAATCAAGAATATTGTCTGATTGGGGGAGAAAAAAAAAAGAAAAGAAATTCTCTTTGTATCTTGTACTCTTTAAACAAATACTTTTTTTATTTCTATTTTTGGGACAAATCCAGTATTTCAGTTTGTAGTGTATATAAATGCTCTTATACTTACACTTATACTTTACTAACTGTAAAAGTGTATTTTATTGATAATGTTTACTAATAAGTCTGATTCTTAATACTATTAAGCTTGTAAGGTGACATTAGTATTTGATATTAATACAATTCTTTAATATGAATTTTATCCATATTGTGCTTGTAATTGTCAATGATTATATTAATTTCGCATTTCATTTGATATTAGAATGAAAGAGATGTTGCCAATGGTGAAAGGCAGATGCGAAGCCGTGGTAGCAGCGCCGATTCTCCGAGGAGCAAAAGTCGAAGTCGATCTCGTAGTCCAAGCTACGAGAAAGAAGATCGTGGTTCAGATGGTAGAGACAAGTGGAGCAAATCTCCTTAATTTGTGTATACATTTTGTTATGTAGTCATTTCAGTTGTTTCTATATGTGTTGTACTTTTTTTAAGTAATAAAGTGTAATTTACTCAACTTTTTTTTAATTTCGGGAAGTGTTACTTTGTATGAATCAATATATACAAACCAAACTATTTTTTTTTTTTCATTTTAAAGTGGAAAGAGATAAATACAGAATAATTAAGAGATCATGCATGTTTTAAGTTTTTCCTACTTTAATAAGAATTACAATAGTAGCTGTTGATGCAAGTTTTATATTTTAAGAAGCTGAGAGGGATTAGGCAATTCATATACAGTTGCAGAGCTTAATTTTAGTTGTACAGTTACTAATAAAATTTAAATATATATCTTGAATTTGTCATAAACAAATAAAAAAATATTTACTTTACACCTAAAATTTCTATGGAATTGAAATTAAAGAAAATATTTGGAAATTGTCACTTACCTATTTAATGTGTTATCTGAAAATATCTTGGGGAAGTAATTAAAATTTTTATGGATATTTAAATTTAATTTGTCAAGTGCATTTGATTGAGAAAAGTGTTTCTGCAAATCTAATTTTTTATTGTGCATAATTGTGAAAAAGAAAATGCAAATTTATTTGGTCAGATTTATATAAAATTATCAGTCATTAAGTTTTTTAATATAACTTTTTCAGTGATATCTCAATTTATAACTGAATTGAGCTATTGGACTTAAAAAAAAATGTTATTACTTAATATGCATTTTAGCTTCCCAGTACTTTTATATTAGGTGTCAATGTTAGGTAACATTACTTAAGTATTTTTCTGATTTAATCTTACCAGTATCCAGATTAATGGGATGCATGCAGTTTAAATACCTGAATACATTCCTCATATTCTCTTGGATCATCATACTTATGCATGTTACATTAACTAGTATTCAATAATGAATCATATATATCAAATGAAATCTGAAGTTGCGACTGCTGCCTTTGTTTAAACATTTGTAAAGTATACTCTTTTAAAGCAAGCATTTTTTAAAAAAATTTTACATGTAAATTAATGTTTTCCCGATGTTAACTATTTCTCTTAAGTCATTAATTTGTGCATTATCTAGTGACATATTCAAAAGCATTTTCATTATTTGGAGGGTTCACTGAGGTAATTTCTATTTTACACATTTTGAAATACCAGGTGCAAATCCAAAGGTACTTTAGTTGGCTTTTCCACTTTTGAAAGCACATGTATTACGTAAACCCAATAAAATATAAATGATTTAATTACCATCTAAGCTTAATCTAGGAGTTGATAAAAAGTGTCTTAAATGATGAATTATAAATATGAGGAAGAGCTTATTATTTTATATTAAACTTGTTTAAATTTATGAAACTTAATTTAATTTTTACCATGCTTGCTAAGAATAAATTCTCATATTTTATTGTTTGAGCTTTGAAATTTGCAGTTTTATGTTCTAGAAGGCAATACACGATTAACCTTAGATGGACAAATGAATAGCTAACTCCTCTGACAAGTTTTGCCAATTCTTGATGTTAATATTGAATGAGTTATCTGAAGATATGTTACTTTTCATGATTTACAACTTTTGAGAGACAATTTAAAGTGTATAGAAGTTTGCTTTTAATATGATACACAGCCACTCCGAATAGTTTTGCATACTTCCTTTATTATATTATAAATATTACATATTGATTGTTGAAGTCACAATAAACATCACTGAAAATGTGAAAACTGGAGATTTTGCACTGCCAATTTACAAAATGACGTGCATAGGCAAAATAGTTGTTTGTGGGAAAACAAACTATTAACATGTGTTGAGAAATACTAATGCCAGTTTTTATAATTTTTAATTGAAATTAATACTTCTTGTAATTTATGACAATTTAAAATAAGCAAAGAAAATATATAAATTTACTTCTTTTTTGGAATTGATGAATCAAATTCTTAATAACTGCATGGCACTGAGGTAAATAGGAAAGCAGGGAATTTAAAAGTCATCTATGAAATTAAAAGTTTCAAATACTTTAGTTTTTTTTTTATCTAAAAAATGCCGGTTTCTTGAAACATTGCAAGAATGAAAGATCATCATTTATTCTAAAAAATAATGGCTGCATACCTCAATCCAATTTTCGCAACTGATAAAAAAATACCAATAATGGAATAGTAATTAGGAATATAAGTGGAGTTACTGAAATTGAGCAGATTCTATTTAGCGGAATGTTTTATGCTTCTAAGTACAAAAAGTTTGTTATTTTAAAGGTCGCATCTCAATTGAAGAACAATATAGTATGTGAAAAGTGAATTAATTATTTGCTTTTGTATTCCCAAGTATCATGGGTTTCGAAAAAGCAAAGTTCCTGTAAATATCTTCCTGAAAAAAACTAAAAAATGAATACAAAGAGCAGCTAAATTATTTAAATAATTTTAATTTTCTTGTTTTGAAATTCAAAGAATTTTTTTTTTAAGTCATCAAAATAATCGTAAAGTGGAAAGGTGATTGTAGAAAGTGAATTTAGTATCAACAAGAATATGATGAATTAAAAAAAAAAATTCTTTGGTGTTTTTTAGATAAAATTTTTATACCCATTTAAAAATGTTAAATGATAAAATTGGAAAAAAAAATGTTTCAATGATATCAGTTTAATTCCAATTAAAATTTGACTAACAAATTTTACAAACTTTTTGAATCTATTTTTAATTATATTTCTTGATATTTTCATTATTTCAGATTGAAATCTTTTTTTCATTCTTTCATCAAATATCTGGACAAAAAGGATCAAAAGTAGAATATCATTTAAAATCTGCAAAGCTTAAAGAACAGATACAAAGGTTATGATATGGTTAAATAAATTCAGCTGTGAAACCAGACAATACAGTGTTATGGTATCATGGAACTAGTCTGCATTAAAAAAGTTCATATGTTCAATGAGCAAAATGCATGCAAGATTATTAAAATTACATAGTTTGAATGTGTAATAATTTGAATAAATCATGGACAAGGAGTTTTGTCTTACTGAAATTAAATATAATAAATATTTTAGACAAACTGCCAGCTGTTTTGAAAAGAGACTAGTGAGTAATAATGACACCGTAAACTACTTAGTACTATCTATGTAAAAAAAAATAAATGTTATTCCATGTTTTAAATTTAGAAACAAAACTGGGTCATTATAATGAAAGTGTATTGATTTTTTTACACCTTAAAAACTAACCAAAACTCAAACTATTAAAATACATCAGTTTTATATAGTGTTTACATTTCTATAACTGATCTAATATTTTGTTGAATCACTTATGATCAAATAATCAATAAGTATTGTATGACTGCAACAAACAAAACATTTTGAATGCATTATTTTTCATTTTTTTTAGTAAATTATAATTATTTTGATTTCCTTAATAAATAAAATTTAATTGTCATAGTGAATTAAACTGCTTCATGAAAGAAGATCTACACATAGTGAATATTGGAAAAATTGCTATACTAACTATAAAAATAAGTACTTAGTTACATGTAACAGTAGAATTATTTGGAATGAACCAAATTAACACTAAATGTATGTTGTATAATATAATGATTCTAGTTTTTAACCTTTGATAAACTTTCTACTTTCATTACAGGAAAAATATGAAGGAAAAAAAAATCAAGTTATATAAAATATACTTTTTAATTTTATAAATCATATGAATGTTTTAAATTATGCTATTACCATTAATTTTTACTGAAATAATATAATAGCTGAAATAATTTAGCATAAAAAATCAATCAATAAAAGAAAATTCAGAATATAAAAATAAGTCTTAATATACATCTGTTCTTGAATATAAAAAAGAAATTCTTCAGATATATTTTATACCATTATGAATTAAAATTTTGATTATGAATGTTATATTGTAATTAACTGCTGAACAATATTTATTGTATGTTCTTTATTTTATTAATTCCTTTTACATGACAAATAATTTAAAAATTGCATTTGGAATCAAACTTTTGTAAATGAAAAAAATAATTTGTTTGGGGTCCTGCCATAGTAACCACAGAATGTTTTGTTAAAGCCATTATTCACAAAGTACCTTCATTTGAAGTATTACTCATCTGAACAAGAAAAATTAACTATATAAAGCACCAGAGGCTTAGCTCAGCAGTTTTTGTTTTTTTGATATAAAATTGTGTTTTTCTGGAGAAAATATTTAGATACCAATCATGTACTGGTTACATATGAATATGCTTCAATCTTACCCGCATATAAACTGGCCATTAAAATAAATTTTAAAAAAATTATGTATGCACTTAGTGAAACTTTTTATATATACAGTTTACTATATTATGAGCCAAAAGTATTTATTCAACAGTTTATCAATCATTATTTATATTTTTGAACTTACACTCTGTTTTACCATGGTGAAATGAGCTCCAAGATTGTGCTAAATGACATTGTCAACATGAGAGCTATTAGAAAAAGGCTCTAATAGCTATTAAGAAAAAATGTTAGAGTCATTTCCAAGATATACAAATTAAATAGATTTATATGTATTCAAGAATTACTCATTTAAAATTATAAGATTTTTGCTGAAGCTCAATTTGTTTAGGTACGGAATAGATTGGTGGTGCAATGTTGTAAACTCTAATAGTTAGGAATTTTTGGTGTAAAATTGAGTTTTTCCAGAAAAGACACTTGTATAGGTAAACTTGAGCAACATCTTATCTAAATATAAAATTTGATCCAAATTCTAAAAGAACTACTCATTTAAAGATTAAATTTACACATTTTACATAATATACTTAACATAATTAAAATCTAAGTATATCAAGAAATAAATTGAAAATAATTACAGGGTCAATGTTTCCGGTTCTGATATTAAACAACTTAAAACAAATAAAATGCATTCGGTTTCTGAAAAAATCTTTTGATTTGCTCTGAAATAATTCTATCTTGTTTATAAAAAAATTAACTCTTAAACTATGATAAATTCATAAAATAGCCAAAAAAAAAAAAAAAAAATCTTATTTACATAATTCTAGTAAAATGTATTCCAGAAAAAAAAGTTTTAAACTGTAACTCTTTAAAAATTTTCAAATTATTCAATTTTCTTCTTCTTTTTCTTATAACATTCTATTATATATCTGGAATTACACAGCAGATTACATGTTTAAAAACAAATGATTAAAATAAAGCCAAATGAAACTATTTTCATACTAAACCAGCATTTTGTATAAAAACTGAAAGCCCTCAATTGAATAACTTAGTACATCATTGAGTAATATGCACATTTTTAACAAAGCAAAATAAACAATGAAAGTCTAATAAAATTAAAGACAACCATATTTTTATGAAACGTAAAAAGCTAGCAAACTTAAAAGATAAAATTTATTGATAATTATCAAAAAAACGATTCAGATAAATCAACCATACATATATATATATATATATAAAGCACTGTATTTTGTGCACAAGAAATATAGATAGAAATAGTCTTCAAGATGACCAGGCATAAAAGTATTGCTGTTGCCATTCAGGAATGTATTCAATCAATGGACCTAAAAGAAAAGAAAGGTTCTCGTAAATAATAAATCTTGAAAAAAATTATTGAATGACATTTATAAACAAAAAAAATATCAAATATTTATATTATCCAGTTGGAGTGTATGCCCCACAGCTTTCTCCCTTCTTCTCTAATAAAGTTGTGGAAAGAATTTGATGAACTTCACTATTTGAAATGAAATGTGTTAGACCTAGACAACATCTTGTAAAGCATTGGAATACAAGTAGTTTTACTGAATCTATCATGCAATGCTTGGTAACTTTTTAATGATCAACTATAGGCTTTTCGTTACTACTATCAAAATCGAATTTGTGCTTTCGATGCAATGTTCTCAATCAACAGAAATGAAAATTTGAAATAAAATTATAATTGACGCATATGAAATCACTAACCAAATATGATGCATTTAAGTTATTGAAATTTTGAGCTATCATATTTACAGGTTTCTGGACATTCAGACTGGCAAATGGTCACCTGTTGGATTTTGTTCAAAATTTGATAGGTGTCTACAGTAGACATTAAATATATGTAGCCGAGTTTTATCCACCTAGCTCTCTTCATTATATAACTGTAGTATTAACTTATATTAAAATAGCTGGACAGATTTCCTCAGTATGCCTTAAGATTTGACAGAAACCAATAATTTGGTACAAAGATTGTGAAAGAAATTCAATCCATCCAGATAAAAGTGTTTATGTGGTTTCTTTGTCATAGATAGACAGCAATTTAAATGTGTGTTTTTCATACCCAGGGAAGTCTAAAAATTGAAGATATGTCAAAATTTCATGTAAGATTGTTTTTTGACAATTATATTACTTTATTTAAGTATAAGAGAAAGTAAAAATAAACTTGTTGTATAATGAAAAGGTAAACATTTGTTTGACTCTTTAACGGTAGGAATATAGAAAGTTGTTCTAATGAAACTGTTGAATACTAGTTGCAATGTAAATTGTTCTCAGAAAACTAGTTTTACTACTGCATGCCCCCCCCCCCCCAAACAAAAAAAGAAACTGACTATAATTATTTGGTCAAATGTATGATCTGGTACTTGTCAAGTTCATTTTTGTGGTTTTCACTTGTAATTTGAGTTAGGGCTATTATTCAACTTTGGGGAACTAAAAAAACTAAAATTAAAAGGAACTGAAGCAAAATTATTTAAATGTAAGTAGAAAAATATATATTATTTCCAAAATGCATTTTGATGAGTGCTGTTTTTCTTTATTAAACACAAATTTTTTGGTAGATTCTTAAAGGAATACTACTTTGTGCAATGGTTCTCATGACAAGAGTTTCAAAAAATTTTTGTAGTTCATTATTTCCCAGAATTCTAAACTACTCTTTGTTCAAAAGTTACATAATGTTTCGTCCATATTATTTTGTGAAGAAGATAATTAGAAGAATTATGCTTGAATTTTAATTGGCCAGTAATAAATGTAAAATTCTAGGACGAGTTCGTAAATGAGTCATCTAGCTCAAAGAGAATAGAAATTGTGGAGGGTTGGAATTTAAATTTTGCTATAACTTCCTTAATACTGAAGGAAAAAAAATGATGCCAGTTTTGAAAAAGAATAAATAATAAAACTGCTGATGAATGCTATGCAAACACAATCCCAGAACCACAATTTTATGCATGGAGATGAGTGGGGATTAATTGGGGCTTATATTTTGATTAAAACCATTGCTGTTTGTCTAAGTTTGGAAAGGAATTTAAAAACAGTAATTTTGATGAAAAGGAATGACTTTGCTTTCCAAAATCAAATATATATATTTTTAAAATTCTACTCTCTCAAAATGCTACAAACTAAAATAATAGCAGTTTTCAAAGTAGGAAGTTTTTAACTAGAAAAAACAACAATGCATTTAATCTAAGCTGTCAGAATTATAGAATTATTGCTTTTAATCATAATTAATTAATGATTATTCGATAACAAGATTCATATTCTAAATCACAAATGTTTTCTGACCTCCAAACAAAGAAAAAGAAGATAAGACCATTCCTATTGCTAGTGGCCAAAATAAAACAAAGGAAAGCAAAATCACAGCATGTCAGCTTGCAAACAACCTGCTACTTTCATGTTGAACAAATTGTGCTCAATATTTATCTAGACTGTGGTTTTAGAAACACATAAATGTCAGATTATCAACATTGGGTCAAAGTCGCATACATTGCTTCAGCAGAGTAGATGATTCTTTGATCATAATACTGATTTATTATATGCAGAATGAAATCTCTATATCCCGAAAAACACATTTCCACATAATATTAAACCTTTACAGAAATGAAATTAATAGAAAAATAACACATGCAATAGTTAGAAGAGGAAATTAAAAACGTTCAAGTATTAAAATTAATTATTTCTTCTAAAAAGTATAATTGAAAAAATGATTTTTTTAATTGGTAAGCAGTTAATTCTAATTAATATTTCTTTGAATAAATGTCTCATTTAATAGTATATGCAAAAAACATTCATAGAGTTTATTTTACCTGTAGATAGAAAAAAAGTGCAATAAGAAATATTAATTACTGGGAATCATATCTATAATATTTAAGTACATTAAAGACTTAGTGAGCTAGAAAATATGTGCTTTCTTTATGGTAAAAGATGAAAAACAATGTTTTTTTCCAACATTATTTTCCATCATTTGTTTATTTTAGTTGCAATCATGATTTTTTAGAAAATTAAACAAAAACTTTTTTAAGTACCATTATTCATTTGTAAGGCAAATAACTGAATTAGATTTCTTAAATCTGTACAATATCACAATGCAGTATAAAATTCAATTTTCATTCTTGAAATTTTCCAAAGAGAAAAGACAATATTCTCAATTACTCCTAACAATTTCCATCATGAGGTGGTCAACAGGTGTTTAATGTAATAATAATCTTTAAATTTATTGTACCTCTTCTGTCCAATAACATTATTTTAGCTCCAAATAACAACATAACTTTTTTTTAATCTATCAATTGATCTCAAAATACATATTATTTTTCATGTTTGAAAATTGGTTGTTTAAAATGTTATTGGTGCTGTTTGATGTTAAATATAGAAAAAGGGGAATCTGGCATTGAAAATGGGGGAAAAAAAACAAAGTTAAAAGAGGAATCTGAGGACAATAATTTTGATACTTTTAAACAAGAAATGAAGGTTGTAGAGATGGATATTATATATATATATATATATATATATATATATATAATAAAGCTCACTGTGTGTGTGTGCGTGTGTGTTGGCGCTCTACAGGCCAGACCGTTGGACCTACAGCTACCAAATTTGGTACATGTATACCTTGGAGGTCGGGAATGTGCACCTCGGAGCCCTTTTTTCGAATTTTTAATTAGAATTTGAATTAATTAAAATTTAAGCGAAATTTCGACGTTTTTCCGCTATAACTTCCGAAAATATTATCGCACAAACATGATTTTTACATCAATTTAAAGAATAAGAAATTAGCCTTCTAATGGTATCAGTTTTTTAAATTTATAATGTAAACTTCTATTTTTAATGAATTTTTAAAGAAATATTTTAACCATGTTTTTATTATGTGACTGGATAAAATAAAAGAATGCCGGAAGTTCAAAAAAAAATTACCATCGCAAAATAAATCTACAGAAATGGTTTTTTCAGCACCTGACTGGATAAAATAAAAGAAGTATAAAATGTGATATTTTCTTTGAAAAATAAATGCAAAGCAAAGGTTTCTACAATCGTTTGCAATATCTATATCATTAACTCAATAAATCTTCTTCATTTACGGTAAACTTGATTGAATTTAGACAGGATATGCATTGAAATCCTGACTTAATGGCATATTTATGTAATCGTTTGCAACATCTGTATCATTAATTTAATACTTTTTTTCCCTTTCTGGCTTTCTTTAAAAAAACATATTTAATATTTTGGCAACATCATCGAAATTTTTTTTAATATTTTGGAAGCATAACCGATGGTTAAAACTGACTGATTTATAAAATTAAAGAATATTACTAGGAAAAGGTGTACTTTTAGAACTTTCCGTCCATCATCTTAAAGAAAATATTAATTTCAGGTCAATCAATGCCCGGAATTACTTCAAGGCTAATGAATATGTGATTTAATTGAAAATTTTAGAACGCTTTACTCATGGCGAACCAGCT
>JAPMOQ010021343.1:45410-61817 GCA_026543055.1 Argiope trifasciata | reverse complement strand
GCAATGTGATAATTTTTCTGTTTTATTTGCAATGTGATAATTTTTCTTGCGTGATAGGATATGGATTCCAAAATAAAATTGGTAACATGAAATTAATGAATATGATAAGAGCATAATTGTTCTCATTGTAAACAAATTTATTTTATTTTTATTTATTTAAAAAAAATTCATAAAAATTAATTATTTCAACCAAAATTTTATAAAAAATAATTGTTAGAAAATTACTGATTTGGATTTTATAAAACTCCAAATAAATATTCGAAATTTTTTAGAACTTCAAATAAGTATAGAACTTCAAACTTTTCTGGAACTCCAAATAAATATTTATTTTAAACAGATTTTTTTCTACTGTATTCTTGGGAAAATAAACAAATGTCTATTACTGCATTGCTTTGTCTACGTATCAATTAGCCATAAAATGCATATTATTTCTTTTACAAAATCTAAAAATCTCAAGTTTTACTCTTATTTAAATGTATATATGATGAACTGTATTAAATACATATTTTTATTATACCATATTATATATTTTATTTATTTCAGCTTGGGCTAAATGGTGCATTCTTTGACTTACTTGATTTTAAAAAGGAAAAATGTTCTTTCAAAAATATGGCTTGCTGCTCATTGGGATAGAAAGCTGACTAGATATCATATCTTACAAATAGATATTGAAAAGTGTATAAGAGATATTATACATCAGGAGGTATTTTTAATTAATTTTTTTTGAAATTTTAATGAGATTTTTAATTAATTAAAAAGTAAACAAAGTTTTGAAGTTGTTTACCATAGTTTCTGAAAATATTACAGTATAAAAAAAAAATTTCTGCATCTAATAATTCAGAGCATTGCAATATACAACACTACAATCCCTTAGCTGAATGTGAAGCGTGAACATAACCAATGACTTTCTGCATCGCCTATAACTGCAATAACCACTACCACTGTCTCTTAAGTGATTATCGAAATTTGAAGTTTAAATATATTTTGTTAAGGATAATATTAGGATCAGATTTAAAAAGTGTTTCATTGAAATACTTGACAACCATTAATCCCAACAAATCAATGCTCACCAAAGATAGTTAGTTATGAAAAAATTAAAATGGAACAGAATTTGCATTTTAGATAAGCTTGATTGATATTTAAGATGAGCCTTTTATTTTTTATAAAATTTGTCTTGAGAATAATGACGATTGCTTATTTTTGATAATTTTGGTAGATTTTTACTAATAAAAATTTTGTTAGAGCAAAACCACGAACAAATTAGAACTAATAAAGCATATTATTCCAATTAATCTGCAGTTTTGTAGAAATATCCTTCAGGAATAAGAAAATTTAATGTTTAAAAAATGATTCATTTGATTAAAATGGCATAATTTTTTAGAATCAAAGGGGTATATTGATTTTAGAATAAATTTTTTGTGGTTTAGCATGTTTAGCAAGAAAAAAGAAGAAAAATACCCATTTTTATTTATTTTTTACTGTCATCTAAACATATTCTTTTCTTTTTAAAAAGTTTAAAGATAGAAAAATATTACATTCCTTATAATAACTGTTCATTTGATATTTACTTTTTAACTGTTTTACATTAAAAAAATTATTTCATTATTGGACCTTTTGTTTAAAGAATAGCTTGTTTTATTAATTCAGTTGACATTCTGTAAAATTAAGATGTTTGTTGATTATGTATAGTATCTTTAAAAATTTGTATCATTTATAAGTCTCAGAAATGACAATTCATTACTTACTTAATGCATAGATATAATGGTAAGGAGTTAATTAGTTTCTTTTATTTTAATAATTTAACAGTATTCAAAATTTTAATTGTACAAAAGGAGAATTACTGGTAATAATTCTGGTATTAAGCTCATAAATACTTCATGAGTATGTGTAATTACATTGAAGAGTAACTATTTATCTGTGCAATTTTAAAAATCATTTACTTATGATAATCAAAAATCCCTTTTTCTCACAGAATTGGGTTGTAATTCCTAAAATTATTTATATTTAAACTTAATAAAATTTATTTTTCTTTTAGATTATCCTAGATTTACGTCTGTCTGGCCATTTACTTGTTGGCATTGTAAAAATATTTTCAAGGAAGGCTACATACCTTTTAAATGAATGTACTGAAATAATTAGTCGAGTTAGAGTTTTTCGATCAGATGTGACAATTCTCTCTCCAAGAAAGCTCGTAGCTCCACTGAAAGCAATAACACTTCCTGAAATACTTGAAAAAGTTGATGATCTTGAGTTGAACAGGTGAGTTCCAAAAGTTTTGGGTTGTGTCTTTTAAATAAATATTAACTGAAGATGATATTAAAAAATTACTAAGATCTATTATTAATTAAAATCTTCTAATCTGTGTTTATGAATATAAAATACAAAAACTGAGCAGAATACTTTCCACTTTTAATCAATTCATATATGAGATTTTGAATATGTTTTGTTTCTACATTAACTTAATGAAGCTATTTTTTCATTAACCAGAACGTGTTTATCCTTTCAAAATTTATTCTTCTTCCTACATTTTAAGATATAACATTTTTAATTGGCAAGTAATTTTGTTTTTACATTTTTTTTAACTCTCAAGAGTAGACAACATGGTTATTTAGTGGTTCAGTATTTAGGTTATTTAGGGTTATTTCAGGTTATTTAGTGGTTCAGTATTATGTTCAGTATTTTCAATCTTTTATAAATCACTAATTTGTATAACTAAAAAACTGCATTATTTTATGGAAGTCATTAATTATTTCACTAAAATTTTGTTTCAGGATATAACCAAATGAAGCTGGCTCATTGTATACCTTTGCCAATACTATAAGATGTTTTGATTAATATATTATGAGTAAACTGATGAATATAAAAATTATTATTATTATTTCCATATTAAGAGTTAATTCTCAATCTTGAAATTGTTTTGTGGAAATAAAATAATTTGAGTTTTTAATTCTAATTTTAATGTATATTTTGCTATTCTCTTTTAATTAAAATTTTGGGAATTTTAAAAAGTTAATTTTAGTTAATGATTCACTTCTTAATCATTATCTTTCCAGAAATAATTGTCTTTTTAATTAGATTTTATTTTTTAAATATCAGGCATTTTGAAATTGATAAACTCTTATACAATTTAAATTCAAATCATAAAATTGTTGCTACAGTTTTTCTTTTATATTTATATCAAAATTCTGCCTTATATTATAATTAGCCTAATTTGTTAAAAATTAATTTCATTCTATTTGATAACATAACTTAAATCATTAAACAGCTGTAGGTGCTAATTCTAAAACTTATTAGTTCTGAAAAATGAATCAATTATAAACTATGAGTAATTTCCCTCTCCAAATAAAACTAAATTAAATATAAAGTAAACTTCCAAATAGCTTTTAACATTCTCTGAAATAATTTATTTTGTATAAAAATATTTGATAATATATTGGAATTATTAATTGCTATGCATATTTGTTTCAAAAATTATCCAGCTTATTAAACTTTCTAATTTTCTGTTGAGACTTTATGATTAAGAAATGAAGTGTTTAATAATAAAATTATTGTTTGTACCTTTATTTTAGCAGCTTAAAAAACAATACTGAGTTCAAATTTACATGTTAATAATTTGGAATCCTTAATACATAACAAAGTAATGAATTTGAATATCTAATAAAGTTTTGAATTTCAATAAATTGGAAATTTGTACAAAAGCAATAATAGATTTTTAGAGAAGAAAAGAATGTACAAATACTACATAAAGTTGGTCATTCATTATCTTCAGCTACATATTATATTTTCCCGTGCTATTTCATTTTTTTTTTGGCTTTCCATTTAAACTAGTACTCAATAAAAGTTCACTCTACCCTCCATTTTTTTTTTATTAGAGTTCGTTGCAAAATCATCCACTATATGTTCCAAATCTTTACATTTGTATTATTTGATAGTTTATTTGAATGGAACAATAAGAATGTATTTAAGAAAATATCACAAAAAGTTAGAAGGCTTTCTAACATTTCAATACTGATTCTGACTGATTTTAAGTTTTTTAAATACCACTAGCATATTGGTGTGGTATGGAATGCTAGTAATTATCTGGCTTAAAGGAAATATCTTTTTCAACATTTTAAGAATTATACAGAAATTTCAGAATATATTATAAATTTCAGTTTTTCAAGTCTGTTTCTTTATAGATATTTGGAAAAATTTGATAATAAAAGCTATATTTAAAAGCCAAGAATACTATCTTTTATAATTTGTTTTTAAGTAAACTTTTGGCAAATATTGATATAATTTCACTGTTTTATTAAAAAAAAATGATCGAAATATTTAGGTTTCAATTGAAATTGTAAAAAAACTATATGATCTAGATCTAAATGATATTTAAAAAAAGTATTTTGTGATCTATAGCAACAAGAAATCAGATTCAAATAATGTGAAATAGTAGACTTAAATTTGTGATACCCTGAGAAAATTTTCTTTTCTACTGTACTAATAATTGAACAAAAGCCAATAAAATTAATCTACAACTAAACATGAAAATACAGGATTTTTACATGACATTAAAACACTTACGCAGAAAATAGAACTTCTGCATTAAAAATTATCTATCTTCTGGAATTAGAAAGCTGAACTTATATTTGCAATGGACAAATATGCCTTTGCACTTAGTGAAACATAAATTCATTTCTGTATGCACATTTTGTTGTTGAAATCATTTTCCCCATTTCAGCACAACAGTGATACCAAATATGCAGAAAATATTTTTCAGGGTTTTTTTAGCAGAATAAAAAAGGGAGGAGGGAGAGGGACACAAGGACTTAAATGGTATCTACCATCACCTAATTTGATTACAATAAAATGTTCATAGAATCAGTTTTGTTTGCAAATGAAAAATTATCACATAAATCACTAGAAAAAAATGTTAGTGAGTGAAAAAAAAAAATTGATTGAAAACAAGTAAAGTTATGTTTATAGCTCCGATTAAAGGGCCAAGAGAATTTATATAATTTAATTTGAACTCATAATCTCACTTATTATGAAATTAGAAGTCAAAATTAAAGACATTAAATCAGTTTCAATTTTGCATAGAAGCTCTTATAGTTAAGCTTTGGATAATAATATGTACAATATATAAATATATTTTTTGATGATATATGATAAAGGCAGCATGAGTATTTGTTTCCTTCTTCTATGTATTAAAATTTGATTGCAAAACATGTTGCGTTCTATACAGTATTTTACATTGTATACAGAATATATATATATATATACTTAATAGTGCATACATTCATTGATATTTTCAATATTTTGTTGATTTCCCATCATTTTAATGTCTTTCCTATTTATGATTCTTTT
Source organism: Argiope trifasciata (assembly GCA_026543055.1). Classification (NCBI taxonomy): domain Eukaryota; kingdom Metazoa; phylum Arthropoda; class Arachnida; order Araneae; family Araneidae; genus Argiope; species Argiope trifasciata. Next base: position 56,474 of record JAPMOQ010021343.1, on the reverse strand, counting down.
GTAATGTTAAAGCTAACAAAATGTTAAAAATTATCTTTTTCAATTTTATTTAATTTTTGTTTCCTATATTTTTATTGTATTCTAGATGTATGAATGAGATTTATTTTTATTTTAGAGTAACTGAGGAGGGCATTTTTAATTCATTCCAGTCTCATGTAGAAGATATAACCTTGAAGGAAACTGCCCATGATACTCGTCTTATAAATGACGATGACCATTTCGGTATTTTCTTACTTTTTAAATTTAATTAATATTAACTCAGCTATACAAAAAATGGCAAAACTATCTAAGAAAATACAATTTAAAGCAAATCTGTCTGTGTATTATAATAAATAATTCTGTTATACATATAATATAACAGAATTATTTATTATTATACATAAAGTTATACATAATCTATATAATGCATAACATTCTATTATACATTATATATATTAAAATTTATTATTGTGGGGAGATAATTAACTTCACATGGCATAGTCTTGTAGTTAAAAAAATTATGTATATTATTTAATTCTAATACAATCAAAAGAATTTTTTTTTGAATTGTTACATTATCTGTAGTATTCCTTGATTTATTTCTGAAAGGCTAATAGTTTGATGTGAAAGTGATAGGATTAATAACAAATAAGAATTACATTGTTCTGTGTTTTTTATTATTAAATGTATTCCCTAAGGAAGCCATAAAATTATTTATGTATGTTGTCTTTATATTAAATTGATGAAATTAATAATACAGTTTCTCGGAATCATAATTTAAGACTCATTAAAAAACTCCTTTTTATTTTGCTATTGGAAGCTAAAACTAAATTTCCCAAATTCATTAATTTCTGAAAAAAAGAAAAAAATGTTTTCCAGTATTTCATAACATGTCAAGATTTTGAATTAATTAATGTACACTTTATTAAATTTAGACTTTTTTGGTGAAGAAAATGTTCCAATGGATTTTGAAGAAAATGTTCAACTTGCTACTCTACTGAATGATGGTGATCAAGGTATGGATATTGTAATTAAATTTTATTTATTAATTATTTGACAAACCTTAATTCTATGATTAAGCATCTTTTTATGTCTTAAGATAATATAAAATACATTGAATATTACTCTTGATTTTAAATTAGGTAATGGAAATTATTTGCAAATTTAAATTATTAAATTGATAAAGAGATAATTCAATTAAGATAACATGTAACATTGCCTTGATATTACAAAGATATTGTTTTTCCTTTGTTTTTACGTGCTATAAAGTAAAATCATTTAAGATTTTTTTTTTCTTGTTTGGTTGCCAACTTAACTCAATTTTCTAATTTAAATATGTATATACATTAGCTATTACCTGCAACTTTGGTCACCTGGAAATATTGATGTATATGTATAAAAACTGACAGTCTGAACAGAAGTCAGCAGTGGCTGTCTAAAATCATTTGTGAGCAAAATGACAATGCTGCCCATCACCACTTGGTTGCATCGGATGTCCTACAGGCTGTAGTTTAACACCTATATACTATCTTGTCCCATACTGTTTTGGTACAAAAGGATTCATTTGCTGCTGTTTTTGGTGATGTTGAATTCTGAGGTATCTTTTCTTGCAAGATTAAGTGGGAATTTGAAAACAGAGAGTGCAATTCAGTCACCATTAAGCCAAGTTGTAGCAATACCTGCAGAAGCTACAACCAGCACTATATTGCGGCCCTTGTGGAGTTAGGGTTACTGGAGATTCAGTATAAGCATCTTATCCATATCCTCTGGTGTATCAAGAAATAATAATCCAACCTTTCCATTATTTACTCAGTTCAAAATCATTTTGTTGTCTTGACGCTGCTTGGGAAATAATTGTAATGTGATTTCATTGACCTGCGCTTCAAACTCAGAGGTGTCATATTTTAGATCCTTCATAACTTTGCTTGTAATTCCATTCTTCATTGCAGTGGGATTAGGCCAAAATCAGCAAGATATTTTCCAAATATAGAAATCATTTTATCCTCTTTCTATGCCAAAACTCTGTTAATAATTAGGTCATTGTGAGTGTCATCCATCCTATGCATGATATCATCTGATAAAGCATACTTGTATTTAACCCACAGCTAGAGGGTGTTTGATAGTCTGCAAGTACTCACTAAAATTGTAAATAGATCTTGTAGATGCTTTCATAGCCAGAGCTTTATTACTTCTCTTCAAAATATTGGATTTGTGTTTTCTGAGCATTTCTAAAAGCTATTATAATTTTAAAAAATAAAAATAATAAAACTAACCTAAAAATGATAAATAAAAAATATAAAATACTAAATATACATAACTATACTTATATACTATGACTATACTTATACTAAATATACATAATTAAGATAAATACAATTTAATAACAAAAACACACAACTAACCTAAAAACAATTTATTTACATTGTATACTTGGAGTAAGACAAAACAGCAAATCAAGTCTATTTTATTTATCTATCGAGATTGATATAGCTACAACGGTATTATACACATAATTTTTAAACTTTTAATTTAAATGAAAACACAGTTGTCAACAATCACACACGAACTTTCAACGCCAGTTGGCGTAATGCAAATGCCTGGCTTTCCTATACCAGTAAGGGTAATGCAATGCAGATTAGAAAATTTTTATTTCCTTTATTCTGTTTTATTTTAATTTAAAAGTAATTCAGAATGAATTTGAAAGATAGATTAATAAACAATATTTGATTTTAAATACATCAGACACTAAGAAAGTAAACAGAATCGTTTGAAATAATCGGGAGAAACCATGCTAAGCCTAACTTCATTACTGTTGGGAAAAACAAACGAACAAAAAACTAAAACCTTACTCATCTTTGGTGGGATTTTGTCACAACTTTTTGGCATGAAAGTTAGTTTTTAATTAGTAAAAAAAATAACCACTCAATTAATTGGATAAAAAGTTGCCTATTTTCTATTTCTGACTTTAATCTATCTTTATGCTTAATTTCTTCCAGCTCCATTCAGTCATTCTGGCATGATTGAGTAACAAACATCCATCCAAGCTTTCACATCTATAATATTAGTATATATATGCAAATGACTTACAATTCTTCTTCTTATATATAATTATTTTCACTGTTTGATCTTTATATTTAATAAAAAAAATTGCAATTAAAAATTTCTTTTTGAATAAATTATCAGTTTTTAAAAAAGTTAAATAATGCATTGATAATTAAGGCCTAAAAGGGTTATTTTAAAATATGTTTGTATATCAAGAAGAAACAGAAATGAAGCACTGCTTTTTTACAAATCTCTTTGTTAATATCCAGTTTATCATTAAGGGAACTTCAAATAGTGGATTTTGATGTGTTAGAAAATTTATTTTTTTGCAACAAATTCCTGAAGTATTTTTTTTAATATTCCAGTGTTGTTTTTAAGTGTAATTTAGCAAATAAATATATATTTGATTTTTTTATTTACTTTAAGTTCCGTTGATTTTATTCAAGATAAAAAACTATATTTATTATATATATTTGTTTAAAATTTTATATATTCATAGTTCTGTATTTTAAACTAGATCGTCAAATTCCGAAGGAAGCTGAAACTATATCTGTTGCAGGTAGCTTTTACATATTTTGAATTTTAAAATTAATATTGCACAAATCTAAATACTTTTCTTTTTCGATACCAATTACCTCTAATAACCAGTTCTGATTTCATTATTGTTAATCTACTGAACATAATCAGGGCATAATTGGGCAAGTAAATATAATAATAAACTAAAAAGGTTAAGTTTTTTAGAAGAGGAAAATTTAAAAATTATAACTTTTCTAATCCTGATATAGATTATATTACATTAGAAACTTTTGAAATTTTAGTTACTATCAGAGAGGCAGTTAATTTAAATTTGACATAGCAGTTTATAATATTAAAACACATACACCCTAATTTGATTTGATATATCATTTCCTCCCCCTCAAAAATATTTAAAATAGTAACTGAAATATTTATTAATATTTGTTAATTTAATTATAATTATATCAAGTGTAGTTAGCAGTAGGTAATGCATAAATATCAATTGAGAGAGAGAGAAAAAAAAGCAATGAAAAACATAGGAATAAAGAACCTGTTTATGAGCTTCTGTTGTAATTTGAAAAATCTCTTTTTATCTATTGTGGCTTATTATATATCTAGATTAAGAATTTTCTAGTTCATTTCCTGTTTTATCATATTATTGCTATATGTTATAGAATAAAAGGACACGAGATATTTTTTATGGTTACAGGAATTATAGCAGTTTGCTCTCACTCACAGTTGGAATAGTTTTTATATTATTTACTGAGTATTAGTAAAATACTTAAATTGTTAATATTCCATTTCCATTGTTGTATTTATTGAAAATAGTATCTAATTTATTATTGCTAAGTACCAACCAATTAAGTACCGACTTGCTAAGTATACTGACTGTCTTTTCCACTGTTGCAGAATATTATAATAATGAAGAAATTGGAAATGGGAGCTTTGGCAGTACTGACAGCATGTCAGAAAAAAAGAAAAGACATAGCTCAAATAGTCAAGAAATAATTTCTCTTTGGTTGCCTGATAAAATACCAAAGTCTAAGGATGATAACAAATTAAATCTGGAGCCACTTGCAAGTATGAATTTTGTCTAATCTCTAATTGCTTCCTCCCCATTTTTTTGTTAAAAAAACTTTTAATACTCCACATCATTGCTATTTTATATAAAGAAAAAGAATAATTACTTTACACAGTATTGTAGTATTGTAATAATACTAGTATTGTAGTATTGTAATAATACTGGTATTGTAGTATTGTAACAATACTGGTATTGTAGTATTGTAATAATACATTTTACACAGTATTGTAGTATTATAACAAAAAGTTTCTTAGTAAATTAAACAAAGAAATGCAATTGTTTTTTTATTGAAACTATTCAATAATTTGGTATTCACCAAGTGTTTATTTTTACTACTTGATGTATACAAAATGAATTAAAATCTATTATTGATGGTATATACTCATTTTAGATTGTAGTATGGAAGCATGTAGAGAGCACTATTGCATTTGCTAAATTATTTAATGTAAAAAATGTAAAGCATTATTTTGACAAATATGGCTCATATTTTCAATAAGGGAGTTTTGTTCCTAGTGGTAAGAGCAATATTACTGTGTGTAAATTCATCATTAAAGGTTTAATGATATACTTTATGCTCATAAGTAAAAGGTGATTCATTAATTCAAATTAGTCTACAAAATAAATAAAATCTAAAATTGATGACTTAGTGTGGGAGGGTGATCCATGCAGGGGTGGAAATTTATTTCAGAGTAAAATTAATAATTTATTTCACAAAGAGAAATAATTTACTCATGTTATACCAGATGACATAGAATCAATAACGGTTGAAAACCTGTAAATGTGTTTGACATTACACAGTATTTGCTATGAAACCGAGAAAATTCATGGATATGCATTTTTGTTCCAAGTGACCTTTAGACCTCAATCCATATGATGTTTGGTTATTAAGATGTATGAAATGTTTGGTTAGTAGAGACAATACAAGAGCTTTACTCAGAGCCTAAAAACAACTTTTCATGACATATACTGAGTGTTTTCGCTCGCACACTTCAGGAATGGATATCATGGATTTAAAGAAGTATCATATGGCACATGTGGTGTAACTTTCTCATGTTCCATTGTTTGTTGCAACATATTTTGTTGTGATAAAAATTGTACAAGTGTGTAAAATTTTAATATTTGTGGAATTACTAAAAAATGTATGCAATGTAAGAATATTTAAAATGATACAAATTGTAGAAGTGTTTCTAATTTGTACTCATTTCAGAAATTCATATAAATAATAAAATATTTGCCTAAATATATCATTACTTAATTAAATGACTGCTGCTGTTAATATGAAATGCTATTTTTTTCTCTCTGAAATAAATTCCTGTTCTTTTATAAAGTTTTTTCATAGTTTCACCTGCAGACATTTAAAATATGACCTTTTAATTATGAATGCTTTATACTTGTATTTATACATGAAATGCATACAATACACTGCATAATAAAAAAAGAGAAAGATAAATTCAATTATTATCATGTTGTCATAAACATCTATGTAATATTTTTATTAATTTTTTCAATGTCACCTATAGAATTAAAAATATATATATATGAACTTGTAATAAGTTAAATAAACTTCTAAAGCAAGGTAGATAAAGCCATGAAAAGTAGGTTTCATCTGAAGGGATGAAATATAATAATGCTTTACCTGGTTTATGTTTTTGTATTTAGAAGCATTAGCTTGTTTTTAAGTAACTGCAGAAACATGCTAGGTGCAAACAGTCTTTTAATCCATTATAAAATAATTTTCAATTTGTCGCCGAATTAATCAATGAAATTTTGATGGTTTTATTTAAATTTTATAATCAATCATTTTTCAATATTTACCTTATGTATAATGATATTAAAACTACCTATGTTATTACTTTAAAATCCCAATTTTTTTCTATTATTTAAAAAAATAATTGATCCAAAGCTTTAGTAGCATTAAATTATTTTAATTATTTGATTCAATAGACGTATCTAATTTTGAATTTGTATGGGCATTTGTTTCATTTCATTTCTGTAATCAATTTTGTTTGTTTTATTACTTTTAATGGAATATCAAAGTTTGCATCTTTATAAAAATAGTTTTAAAAATTATTTTTAAGTGATGGTAAATAATCCATATTTGTTTTAATATATTTTTTAAAAAACTAACAAGAATAAAATTTTGTAGATAGCTTCCATCATAATCATCGAATAAAGAAACAAAAGCGAAAATTAATAATTGATGAAGTAAAATCAATGAGCAGAGAACAAATGGACAAACATGTTCAGGATTTTTCAGATTTGGTGCTTCCGTTAGATTTAGCTCCTCCATCTAAACGTTTAATGATTCTAAAAGAAATTGGTAGTGCTGAGCAGTTATTATGTCAACCTGGTCTGAAAATTACCAGCACTGAAATTCAAAATGTATGTACTTTTTGTTTATTAAAGTTTTTTAGTTACATTCTTTTGAAAATTTCCAATTTAGATCATTTTTATGTTTATTAATAAATTTGGTAGATTGAAATGATTTTTACCAATTTAGGTGTATCATTAATCTTTGCAATTATTGTTTGAAAGAGCTTTTAATTTACATGCAATCTTTGCTTAATATCTAAAAACAGAGAGTATTGAGGAAATGTTGGAAAAAAAGATTAACTCTTGTAAATGCCTTTGTTAATAAAACATTGTGCTAGTTTCTTCTGAATTTGTATTGCAATTTTATTAAATCTGTAAAATAGAATGGATTAATCATTTATTAAGAAATCTATCTAATAAATTTGTAAATGCTTTAAAATGTTAAATTTTATTCCTTAAATTAGAAAGTATCTGAGAATCTTGGATAATTTTGATAAATTCACTTATTCATTTCTCTCAAATCAGTATTCAATAGGCACAATCCTTCATATAAACGGCAGTGAGAAATCCAAATGCATTGAATTTGGAGATTTTGAGGAGATAAAATGGGATCACAGAATGGAATGTACTGATTATAAATTTCATATGCAAATTATATAAAGTCCACTTAGTACTGTATATTTCTACTGGATTCTGAAAATAGCTATTCTGTAAAATTAAAATCTGAAATTATTTTAATAATAGATAGCTGAAAATAATCATTTCATGTTATTCTTTGATTTCTTGTCCAATAATTCACAAACATTTTATTTTATATAAATAGACATCATTGTGATTATGTTTGTTTCTGTATTTTACATTTCTTTCTACCCTGGCTGAGTTTTACAAAACCTTTTTTTTTTCTCTACCCCAAACTTTGATGTCATTAGACAAGAGAAAGGAAGCTGTCATATTTTCTAAATACAAAAGTTAGTTAAATATTCTAAAAGAGAAGTTAATAAAAATTTTGCAGTATTTCTGCAGTAACATTGGGCTAAATCATCCTGCAAGAAATATTTTTGTAATTGAAATTGTCCTTCAATTTTTATTAAATTTCCAAAATTGAGCAAATAGTTGAATATAAGCAAATGATTTTGAAATAAAAACATTTATAGGTATTCTTTTGCTTGAAACTGGTGACATTTTGAATGAATCTACTTTTTGACATTTCTGTTTTTTTTTTTAAAACAATTATAATTTAGTAATGCTTTTTAATGGTTGTAAAAAGATTCTAATTAATGTATTTATATTAGAAATATCCACCATTAAGATGTCATAGTGATTAACATTTTAGAGTAATTAACAAATAAGTATTATTGTAACTATGAATGCAAAACTTTTTAAGTATGGAAAAACTATACAAATCTATAGATTTTTCTCTCTCCAATTTTGGAGGAATTTTGCAATATGCGGTCTTTGAAAATCAAAGTTAAATTTCCAGAATCTAAATTTTAATTAAAATCTCACTTAATTTAAAACTAAGCAAGATTTTGCTCTGTACTTCACTATATATTTGAAAGAACATTAAAATATAAGCTTAAGCTTATTCACAATGTATATAAAAAAAACAATTGCTGCTTTGATTTCTTTATTTTTTTTATTAGTGAAAAGTTATCTATTTAATTGTTTCCAACTTTATGTTGAAGGTATTTTTTAATGCTTATATTATTTATGATTAAAATTTGAACTATTATTATAACAAATATTAATATAGCAAAAAAATTACTTATTAGTAATATTTAAAATCATCTGGTTGAATTGATATGCTTACTTTAATTTTTGAAAACATTTCAGATTAGAAAAGATTTTTTTTTATATATTTTAATATTTGGAGAAATATAGAATTTACATAAAAAAAGTTAAATATGAAAGCACAATGGAACCTTGCACTGCAAGTGTAATTTGTTGATTATGCAAAAAACTTCTCAAGACAATTTTTTATATATGTATCCATGTAAAATAGGAAGACTGCATTAAATTTTGAAAAAAGTGTTCAGCCAAATTTATAATTATATATTTTATTATTAATAATGCATGTTAATTTTTTTCAAATAATTTGTTTAAAGGCATTTTCTTTAAGCTACACTTTAAAATTTGGTTATAATTAGATACAGATTTACTGTTTGATTAAACTGTTTCTCAGTAAATGATGTAATAATTTCCTATGATGTAATACTTATCTCCTATTTTCAAAGGAAGGTTGTTATTCTGCTGAGCTTATTATTTTCTCCTCACTGGATTTAATTTCATTCACAATTTTTTATTGTAACACAGAATGCAGCTCCATTAACTCTTTGTAATTCTGGCTACCAACTCATCTGTGACATTACTATCCACATCTAGGTCCATTATCTTTGCCAGAAATTCAATTTTCACAGACACTTTCTTAAAAAACTCCAAAAATGATATTTGGCTACATTATACTGCCAAAAAATTTTTCATGCAAAGGAAGCAATTTTTTTTAATATTGTTCTACACTGAAGTGACAAAAGTCATGGGATGACTGTTAATATCGTGTCGGTCCTCCTTTTGCCGGGCGAAGTGCAAAAACTTGACGTGTCACGGAGTCCACAAGTCGTTGGAAGTCCCCTGCAGGAATATTGAGCCCTGCTGTCTGTATAGACGTCCATAATTGTGAAAGTGTGGATGGTGCAGGAGTTTGGGCACGAACGGACCTTTCGATGATGTCCCATAAATGCTCGATGGGATTCATATCGGGCGATCTAGGTGGCCAGATCATGCACTGGAATTGTCCGGAATGTTCTTCAAACCAATCGTGAACAGTTCTGGCCCGGTGACATGGCGCATTGTCATCCATAAAAATCCCATCGTTGTGTGGGTACGTGAAGTCCATGAAGGCTGCAAGTGATCTGCAAGCAGCTGAACATAACCATTTCCAGTCAATGATCGGTTCAGTTGCACCAGAGGACCAAGTCCATGCCATGTAAAAACAGCCCACACCATTATGCAGCCACCACCAGCTTGAACAGTGCCTTGTTGACAGTTTGGGTTCATTGCTTCGTGGGGTCTGCGCCACACTCGAACTCTACCATCAGCTTGTAACAACTGAAATCGTGACTCATCTGATCACGCCACGGTTTTTTATTGGTCTAGGGACCAGTCGATATGCTCACGAGCCCAGGAGAGTCGCTGCAGGCGATGTCGTGCTGTCAGTAAAGGCACTCGAGTCGGTCTTCTACTGTCATAGCCCAAGGAAGACAAATTTCGTCGCACAGTCCTATCGGACACGTCCCTCGTACGTCCCACATTGATTCCTGCAGTTATTTGACGAAGTGTTGCGTATCTATTAACATTGACCATTCTACACAGACGTCGGCGGTCTCGGTCGTTAAGTGCAGGTGGTCGCCCACTGCGCTGTCCATGATGGGATAGGATGCCTGAAATTTCATACTCTCGGCACACTCTTGATACTGTGGATCTCGGAATGTTGAATTCACTAACGATATCCGCAATGGAATGACCCATGCGTCTAGCTCCAACTAACATTCCACGTTCAAAGTCTGTTAATTCTCGTTGTGCCGCCATAAATCACGAAAAACCTGTTCCCATGAATAACTTGAATACAAATGAAAGCTCTGGAAAACGAACTGTGCATTTATACTTTTTCGCTGTGATACTACTGCCATTTGTATATTTGCATATTGCTATCCGATGACTTTTGTCACTTCAGTGTATATAGGTGGCATTGCAATATCTCTTTACCATCCTTTCTGCAAAATATTGCTCTTTAGAAGAATTATTATTTTGCATATTGTTTTTACCTGTTGTATGAATAATTCATTATTCAGTTTGCTTGCTAAATGAAGTATGAATTATATTCCAATTTTTTTGAATGGAGGACATATCAAGTAGGAAGGTTGAAAATGTTAGATTTGAATTGAAACTGTGTTCCAGAATAATTTGTAAATTTCATGTTGTTACTTTGAACAATATTGGAAGAGTTTTTGTGTCAAATAGATAAATGGATCATTGATTATATAGATTGAGTGCCCATACATTGATATTTTATAGAATGAGGTTTAAATCTGTTTACGATAGCTCAGTAAAAAGAGAAAAAGTGGCACATGGACGTA
>JAPMOQ010021343.1:18054-45400 GCA_026543055.1 Argiope trifasciata | reverse complement strand
AAATTTTTCGCCACCAAGGAGGCTGGCGCTGCAGTCGAGACTGAACAAAATCCATTGCATGTAGTATCTGAAATTTCCATGCAAGGTGTCTAAATATTTAGAATTAATTATGGCCTATAGCTTTGAAACTTTGCCTTTGTTGTTTTCAAATTCCATCCATTAAACTGTTTACAAGTTTTCCCACATACGAATCGAATCATTTCTTACTGTAGCCAATCATGGATATGGAAGTTAGTCAGTTTTGGCATGACATTGAATGAAAGTTTTATTAAACCCTTTCATATCATTCGTAGGGATAAGTAGGATAGTTATCAACTTTAAAAAATATTTTTTTTTCAGTTTATATTCTCATTTTAATCAACAATTAAAAGATGCTATACAATACTATAACTTATATAAAGGTTATTTTTATATTAAAGATATAAGAGATGCAAAAATTCAAATCCTAAAAATTGCTGGGTATAACAATATAATATATAATATTTAATTTAAAAGCTGAAATAATATGTTGTGAAATAATTTAATTTTTACAATATAATTTATATTGTTAAAATTAAGTGCATAGATGTATTTATTCATTTCACAAATCTTGTTTCTTTTTTCTATCCTAAAATAGTGAAATTTTACTGTAAGTTTTTATTATTGTGTTGCAAAAATTTTGGAAAAAAAATTAAATTGGAAGCTTATATAAAAACAAAATGATGATGGTCATTTTTAAATTGTATATTTTGTTAAGAGTAAAAGTTAAAATTCAAAAATATAATTATTTTCAAAAATTTTATATCTTTAAATAGAGTATCAGAACAATATGCAAACTTTCATATACATCTAGTTTTCATAAATTAAAAAAAAAATGTCATTGCTCTAACACAATTTTTTTTGTGTTTTTAATAGCAGTTTTAATAGTAGAAATAGACTGATGATATTTGAATTAATGACTTCCAATTCTAATACCATTAAATATTAATTTTACAATAATAGTTTAAAAATGAAAGCAGTTGTAATAGCATTTATAATGTATCAATCCTGTGCTATTTTGTTATATTTTAATTTTTTTAAGCAGCTATGTAAATAAATTATACATATATATATATATATATATAGGAATTGGGTGGGACAGAATGCCCATCCAACCATATTTAGTTCAGTGTCTAGGGTCACTGAATGAAGAAAAAAGAAGCTTTTGAACATGAAAGAGATTTATTTACAGCAAAGAAAAAGACATTTACAATTACGACAGGACTGTTTACAACATAAAAAAAAAGAAAAAAAGGATTACTTATAGATGCCGCCAAGGGTAAAGAGTAGTTAATAATTGTTTCATGGCGAAACTACGTTACGTTTTTTAAAGATGCATGATCGGAACGACATCCTCTCTGGTCCCCGTCCGGCGAGCGAATGCGCAGTTCGCCTTTTCTCAAATTCTTACGTCACGCGTTTCGGACTTTGGTTCAGCCATATCTAGTGATACCCGTGGCGACATCTATTACAACAAAGTGGAAAAATATTTAACAGCAGAACTAAATATTTAACAGCAATGGCTGCTGATTAAATCTCTTTCATGTTCAAAAGCTTCTTTTTTCTTCATTCATTGACCCTAGACACTGAACTAAATGTGGTTGGATGGGCATTCTGTCCCACCCAATTCCTATATATATATATATATATATTAGTTTCAATTATTTAAATGAATATAATTTTTTAATATTAGCTAAAAATATTTTGGTTCTGCTCTTAGTTAGACAGTAGTAAATACTATATTTTACTTGTATGTATTATTTTCAACAATGCATTTTTTTTTTCCTGAAATAGCTTTTCAAATCGTATCTCAAGATCTTTAAAGCTGTAGAAACGGTAGAGGATTCAGTTTCTAGTGATGAAACAGACCTTTGTGAGTTTGCCTCCATTTATTTCTGTAAACCTGTTTGTTGCATTTTAAAGCAATTACTACCACTACAAACATAATATTTTATAATGCAACACATACACAATTTTATCTGTATTATATCTGCTATTGTATAAATCCTTATATTTGAATAATGTGTGGGCTTACAATAATAATGTATGATGTTGGATTAATGGATTATTACAATATTCATATTTAATATTAGATTTTAATAAATGAAATACAGATTTTATTACTTTTCACAATTAAAGTAGGAAATAACTCCTTTGCTCAGTTTATGTTAAATGTCAATTTATTAAAAGTAAGAAATGATCTTTAAATTTCTTCATAATTTTGCATAAGAGAAATTTGCCTATTTAACAAAAAGAATGATATAAATTTTGAATGTATGTTAAATAAATCAATTTGGAATAAAAACTAGATTATCATACATTATTTATTCATTAAACATATATATTTAATAAGTATATTTTGAAAATAATATATTTAGAATGATCTTAATTAATATTTTGTCATTCATGAAATTTCGTATTATCAAATGAAAATTTTCGATAAAGAACATAAATATAGTACTTAGAAAAGACCAATAATTAAAGTAATTGCTAAAATATACATTTAATGTCAATTTCTAAAATATTTTACTAATTATTCAAAATTTTTGATTCAATTGTAAAATTTATCAACTAAATATACCTTTTATATACCTAAACTAATGCAACTTTTTAAAAATTTGAATTGTAAAAATATTGTAGTTAAAATAATTTGTTCAAAATTTAATAAGGCTTTGAAAATTAAAGAATTATTCTGTAAATATAATTATTCATATTATCATGTTAGTTTCGTATGTAAATTATATACAAACAGGTTTATGAACATTCAGTTGGCATTATGAGTAATTGTATCAATGTTAAAAAAGTTTTTCCATTTTCAATTTCATGAAAATGTATTCAAATTTCAGTTAAGAGTGTGTTTTGTTTATAAATTTCACAACGGTTTGAATAAATCCTTTTAGTTAATATAATTGAAATTAATTTTTTTAAATTATTGTTTTTTTCATATATTTCTTACCTTCTCTGAATCTTTAAAAAGTTCTTGAAGTTTTTTTCAACCCTTATTTAATACTTTTAAATAATAGATATTCATCATTAATAAATATAATAATTTCTAAGTAAATAAGCCATTTTAAAATTTGTTTTCCTAGTTCCAAATAATTCCAAGAATCTCCTAAGAAACAGAAAATGAAGAAATTGATTAAAATATGTATTTATAATGAATATATAATTCAATATAGATCTTATTTTTGTTTTAAAATTATTTCTGAATATATTGCTAACAATTATTATTATTATTTTTTTAATTTCAGATTGTTATATAGTGTAAATATTTTTTTGTCATAAAAAGTTAATTAAAATTTATTAATAGCCTGGATAAACTTTGCAAAAATAGCATTATAACTACCAGGTAAAATAATGGATAAAGATTTTTTACTTCTTATTAATTTAACTTTTGTTTTGTTACATAGGGAAACTGTATATAACAAATGGAATTTATAAAATATTGTGTGAAAGCTTTTTATATAAAATTATTTTACTCTATTGCTTGGTCAATAAATATACTGAAAAATTAAATAATATACTTTTTTTTCTAAGAAAAGTTCTTAATACACTTTTGTGGACTTTTATTTTATTTTTCTAACAGTTTGATAACTTTTCAGCTCTCCCACTTGAGGGCTCCCAAAGAAAATTGTTTCATGATGAGTGTATTCCTGCAAATGGTTTTGATGAACAAAACTTTCTTGTGAGTATTTATTTGTGTAAATTGATATATATATATTTGTTTTCAAAAATGAAAAATAATTCTAATATTTAAAACTTTTGAAGAAATATCCATTTAAATTATTATTCAAGCTTAAAATTAATATAGATTATTGGGATTGTAAAAAAACTTCATTGGTTTAGTCTAACTTATATCAAACTGATTATAACTCTTATTACAAGTTTTCTTAATGCTTAACAAATCATTTTACTTTTTAAAGATAAATTACTGAATTGATAATGAGTATCTATTACAATGCTTTCTTTCCATATTTCGTGTATTAGGTCGCATATATTTTAACACACATTTTTTCTTCACTGTCCATTAATTTGATTAAAAATTTTATTTGATATGATAATAGTCCTGAGACAAGAAATAGGCTTTTATTTTTTACTAACCGCCTGAGGCGACCAGCCAGTTTGCTAATCTTAATACTCTTTAAAGTTCAGTTAAGTACTTTATGTGACTTTTCATTGTCAATTAAATGCTTTATTTAACTTGTATTTTAGCAGCTACTTCAACAAAATATTATTAAGGTTCAAATTTTGCCAGTCATATAATTCACTCATGCATTTATAAAGGCCTTAAGCCATAATGTACTATCTGTCTTTCTAATTACCTGTTAGCCTCTGCAAAATTTCATTATTAAAATGGTGATGATTAAAGCTAAAATTAATATAAAAACATTTTTTTAGTGAAACTATTCATCTTTTTTAAATGTCAATATTGAAAACAGATTCCGAGCCTTGTGTGTACTATAGAATAACTTTCATAATTTATATAATATCTGAAGAATTATTCAACAAAAACTTCTCAAATTCCCCTCTTTTATTGCATAGTGATATTCAAATATTCATAAATCACTCAGTTTTAAACACTGACTTAGCTGATTGAAGTTTATCTCTTTTTATTTAAAATATTATCTGAAAAATATCTTGTTAAATATGATGTATGTATAATTTTGTGTTAATAATTAGTTTTTAGTAATAACTGTTTAATATTATTCTTGTTATGCATAATTTTAATTAATTAAAAACGAAGCTAAATTTTGATATTTTTCCTCAATGCTATCTAGAATATAGTAAAAAAATAATTTGCCTATTAATTGTATAGTGAATAATATCAATTTTTTGCAACGTAAATTTTTTTGCTATGTTTAATCAACTTTTAAAATAATATTTTAAATATAGTTTCTGACAGACAGAATCATAAGAATCCTGAATAAATTTTAAAATGTATCATTAATAATAATACAAAAACAACAGAATTATGGAAAAACATGAAAAAATTTCTGTTTGGAATCAGGAAATTGATAAGTGACATTTAAAGGTGCAAATATTTTTTCACTATATTTTGCTATTGGATAACTACCTGCCCTTAACAGATATTAATATTGTCAAAATAAAATTTAGGAAAGTGTATAATAACTTAATTCTAATAAGTGAACCTAGTCAGTAATTCTTAATCTGTTAAAGATTTAAAATACTATTAACATAAAGAAAATGATAAATTTTATATTTTTTGCATTTGAAATGCATTACATTGTTAAAAGACTTGAATCAAAAATGTATCTCTTTTTTCCATATAAGTTTTAGGGGAATTGATGGAATGAATTGTAATAAGGCTCCTAAAATAATATGAGTTATTCATTTATTAAAATGTGGAACTTTAAGTACACTGCTAAAATAGCAATCCAGAGCCCAAACCCTACATTACAATCAAATTACAAAAAATATTTAAAATTTTAGCAACCACTAATCCTGAGTACCAGCTGGTCACAAAAGGCAACTAGTTTCCAGTACATACAGATAATTCCCAACTGTTAAGCAATGTTAAAATCAAAATTTGGGAAATTTTTCTTCATTTTCATGTGTCTACTGATCTTTCATATATCTGGCTGTTCACGTACTTACATTAATTATATAATTCTTTCTTTAAAGTTTAATGAATTAAATAACCAGGATGCAATACTTAATGGGAATGCATTACCAGAAAATGGTATTCACTCTGATTCTTCTATAAGTGATGCTGATTATTTGAATGCATTAAAGAATTCCCTTACTGAAGATATGCAGCTTTCCATTGAATTTCAGGTAATTTTAAATATTTTAATTTTTTTAAAGTATTGTTTTGGCTTAAATCTGTTATTTTTATAATTCAGAAAATTGTAAATTTGTTTGCTGAAAAAAGCAACAAATGGTAAGTACTGAATTTCTGCCAAGTGAGAGATTGAGTTCATCAGTTTACCACTAAAAGTTAATGCATATTATTTCTGCATCAAGAAATTAAATATAGGATCAGAATTTCCATTATTATGTTAATTTTTTAAAAAAATAAATATATTATGTTAATCTATAAGTGTAAATAATTTAAATAATCCTTTTAAGGCATATATAGGCATGCTATTATATAAACAATATGAGGCTATTTCTTGCCATCTTATATTACTAAAATAACTTGCATTATGACCTTACTGACTAAGATATCTTGTAAGTTTCTTATCCAGTTTCCATATTAATATTATTTTATAATAGCTCATATTACTAAATGTGAGTTTTTATCCAATTTGAAAAAAAAAAAAATATCTTGCATAATTTTTAAGAATAAGATACTTTTTTTCTATTAGAGAGTCTCATTAAATAAAGTAGAAAGCTGCATAAAAAAGAGGCCAGCAACAACCCCCCCCCCTACAAAAATTTAATTCTTTATGCTGTTCTCATAATAATAATAATAATAATGTCAGTATGTAATATATTGTTCATGTACTTATCTGTAAGCATCTGCATTTCTTTTCACAAAATTTGTTGTAAATAGAACTATAAGGCATGTTTGAGAGATTAGTAGGCAAATTTATTAATTTAGGGCACTTTTTCGTTCCTCAGATTGGTATCTGAACAAGTTTTATTGTATATTGGAGTGACAATACACATATCATAACAGAGTATTAAAAGAGCAAAACCAAACAATAACAAAGCATTTATTAATTCTTATTGGATTTTATAAAATAATAAAAAAATTCATTAATTGATTTATTTATAAAACTTGTTCAAAATTATCTTCAATAACCATGTAAAGTTGCATGTTTCAATTTCATAGTTGATTACTCATGATTCAATACTGAATTTTTGACACTGAAGTCAAGTTTTTCCTATCTATTGGCAAAGATTTGCTACATCTGCAAAAAACACAGCGCTTCATTGATAGAAGATATCAGAACATGAGGAATGTAATCAATTCTCATGTCGGGGAATTCTACATTCAACTATTGTCCGGTATCAGATATTAGATAAAAATAAGTCTCATTGATTCGAAATCACACATAAATATTGAAAAAGGAATTAATCCTTTATTTCAGTCACAATATCATTGAAAACTAAACTAATATATCAACAACATTCCCTGCATTACTGTATAAAATGGGATTAAACACCAAATTTCTAAAAATGTCATTATATACATTAATGCTTGATTAACAATTTTTTTTTCATGTTATGATGATTGAATGATGAACTAGATAGTTATTCTAAAAAACATTTTCAGTATTGTCTTAAATAGTAAATTTTAGTATTTAGTATTAGTAAGTTTAGCAAATTTATATTTCTAAAATAAATATTTCTAAATTTATATTAAAGTATTAAATTTAGAAATGAATATGACCCTTCAAATTTTGATCATAGAAGCATGAGACTTTGCATGTGCTTAGATGAATGTGAAAGAAGTATTTTACAAACTAGGTACTGTCACATTAGAAAAAGTCTAATTAAATTTTTAAAAATTTTTCAGCATTAATTTCCGCAGGATCCAAAGCATTTACCTACAACTACCTGCCTTATTTCTTAAAAACTTTATTGGAAATTTAGGTGTAATGTTTAGGGAAATAAATACTACTCTATATAAACAAACATACTGCATTTAAAGGTATTCTTTTGTATAATAGTTCCAATTCTTCTTGAATTTTATATTTGTTAAATTAAAGGTAGAAAATTAATACTGTGTTTTTTTTTTCAACATTTCATGTATTATTTATTTATTTAATATCATAGCAAGATTCTGGCTGCTCTTCTAATGGAATAAGCACTATTTGCCAAGAGAAAATAATTAAACTGCTGCAAAAACTGAAACTCTTATTTAAAGAAATAAATGAAATAAAATTTTCAAACCTAGTTCAAACAGATTGTAAAAGTAAGGTAAGTTATATAAATATCTGTTGTCTAATTATAGAAATGTTCAATTGAAAAGATCAAAATTAAAAGGAATAGAAAATTCTGCACATATAAGTACAATTCAAAAGTCATTTCCAAAGAGCATTGAAAGTTTTATGGTGATATAAGTACTGACAGAAAATATATGCTTTATATAATTAAAAATTTTATATGGTATACAGATTTTTGTCTTTATTATTTAGTATTCTGAGTAGCATGCAATATGACTTCTCTTTTTTATCAGGAGTTTCTTAATCTATTAATTTTGATCTGAATTATAAGATTAGTAATGAGTTAGTAACAAATGAGAACTTTTCTTTAATCAAAAACAGTACATACTTTGTAAAGAAAATATTATATTTTTCCGAGATGAACACCATAATGAAATCTACCTGTTTTTAATAAGTTTATTGAAATAAATGGACAGTCCCCCTTTTTTGGGGGGGGGGGGAAATATAAGCAAGATTATATATGATTTAAAAGAAATTAAAAAAAATAACAGCTAAATATTTTTTTAGTTGAATGCCTAATTGTTACTTTTAGAGGAATATAAATTTTTAAATGTATGTTGAATATTTAGCTACTTTTTAGAATCATATTACAAAATTGCAACAACAACAAAAAAAGCAAATTGCAATTGAAAGAAATGATAAAGTTATACATCAAAATAATGCAAACAAATTTTAATGAACTGTATTTAAACAATTTTTACAAATAGATTTTTCTTTGCATATTTACTATCAAATTGTCTTTGATAGCTTTATAAGATGTAAATTAAATTTTAAAATGTTTTGCTTTGTCTCTAATGTAAAATTCCTACACTAATAATATTTTTCACATAAAATGTGCTATCCACTCTGTTTAAGATAATATTTATTCTACATACTTTTATTCCTATTAATTCATACTGTTTCACATATTGAGAAGAACAGTTTTTGTGATATGTTTTTGATTTTCCATTAGGTTGCTCGAAAATTCCATTCAATATTAATGATTAAGAAGTTTAACATAGTGGAAGTAAAGCAAGCAGAATCTTATGGAGAAATATTTATAACTAAAGGAACAAATTTTATAGTTGCCTGTGAAGAAATTTATTAAATTTAGAACAGAAGTCACTCTTTATTCAATAATAATTTAATTTGGTTCATTGATATATATATATTCATCATATTCCATTGTTTAAAAAAATATATGATTTCATAAATAATTTTAAGTAATTTTTTTCTCACACTCTTACAATTTACTGAAAATAATAAAATAACATTTTCCTTTTTATTTTTTAGATGATACTTTATGTATATTGATTGTGGTTTTTTAGAATTTAATCTTACATGAAATTTGAAGTTTGACATCAAATAAATTGCTTGATATTCAGTCCATATTCTGATATTTTAGCTGGATGAAATGTACTGATAAAAGAAATTAAAAAATAGTTAATTGAATATTTTCCCTTATTGATTAATCTATAGAAAACTTCATTTGTCTATTCCAGAAAAGTTTAATTATATGGAGTAAAAAGTGTAAACTAATTAAAGTATTACTAAGATTATGAAAAATAAATATTTTAATTTCTATGAATGGTACAAAAAGATACAGTTAAATCTTTTGTAGAAACAATGAAAATGGTTTGATTCTCACTCTCTCTCTCTCTCTCCATATATATAAGTGTATATGAAGTAATATTCCAACTTACCAACTCTTTAAGAAATGGTTAAAAGTTAATAAAGGAAATTATTTCTATAAATTTTTTTTCCAGTATAGCTGAAAATTTAAGTGATTAACTTAAAAATTATCATCTTAACTTGATAATAACTTGGTAAAAAAATTGCATGAAAAAAATTTATTTCAGCTCTTTTCAATGAATGCATGAGATTCATTGAATGATTCATTGATTTCAATGAATGAATGAATTCATTGAAAGCATGAAACAAAATTCATGTAATTTATCTATGACTTTCCTTGGCATGCTCTTTTGAAATGTGAAGAGTAAAATTCTTATTGGTATTGGATGTACCAGATCTAAATTGTTAGCTTTATTTGATGTTGATATGTCTAATAATGGATTACTGTCTAAACATGGCAAACAATTTAGAGCCAAAGGTATGTTGATTAAAAATATCTGTTGCCAAATAAATAAATTTGATAAGTTGCAAATTTGATCAGTTATGAAATATTTGGGTAATATTAATTCTTTGTCATGGATAATTGAATCTTTTTGTTATTTTATAATATTTGCTTAATTAACACAACATTTATCAACACCTAGTGATTTTTAAATATTTTATATATAGAGATGGATGATCCAATATTCTATAATCTTTTCTAAAAACTAAGCATAGCCCTTCTTAATATCAGCTTTAGCATGTTTAAATAATCTCTCTAAAAGCATTTTTTCATGTCATCCTGTAATTCTTGTCTCTTATATTTGTAATTACATTACAAGTTTGTATTTATCCATTAGTTCTCATAAAAAATATTTGCAATTTTGTATGCAAAAATATTATCACTCAGAAAATGAGTAATTTCGTACCTCAGGGAGCATTGAAGTAGATTTTGGCATAACATCAAGACAGTTTGAAACCAAAATTATTTTTGTGCATTCATTTTGTTTATACGGTTATAATTTTCAAGGTTATTTCTTTTGGTAAAGAAGAAAGTTTTACAGATAGTTCTGATAGGTAATAATTGCAAGGAGGTTAAAAAATTCCTGAACATGGTGATTTGGAATAGAAACCAGAATTTTCGAAACTGTTCAAGTTTTGGGAGTACTCCAGTAGTATTCGAGTTTTAGTGTTCCAAAACATTAAATGTCTTTCCACAATGTAAACCAGAGAGACAAAATAGTAGACGAGTAAAGTCCTCTCTTTCGAGTGTTGATCAGCACCAAGTTTTGTTTGAGAGCTTTGTACTGCTGTGATTGTTTAGTATTAATTTGTTATTATTGCATTACTGATTTCTGAAAGGGCTGTTTTGACTGTATTTTGCTACAGTGTATTCATATTAGTGCCAAGAATAAAATACTACTATCTCTTACAGAACCTGTTGGATTTTTTACTATTTACCCATTGAAAGGAGATTTTGCCTTAATAATATTTTCAATGTATCACAGAAAATCATCATTATTATTTGTTTGAATTTTCAATAAATTAAATTAAAAACAGATACTATTATTAGGTCTTAATCCTCCAAAAGTGTGCGAAATTTAATACTCTAGGTCCGAAGTCTACCTTTAGATTCAAACAAAACAGCTGACAAACATATATTTATGTGCTTTCATAATTATTAGAAAGTAGCAACTTTTGGATTACACATTCTCGTGATATTATTGGTTGTGCCTTGAATTAATTGAATATCTCATACTATTTTTATTGTATATATTTAAACTTGGCATTTGAAACTTCAGATAATATGTTTATATTTTTCTGATAAAAACATTCCAATGACTATCAACCCATTATTGGATTTAGCTCAAACATTGAAAGGTGTCAGAAATATAGATATTAATTTCTGTACCAAAACTTGACTATCTAGCTCTCTTCATTTTGCAATTAATCGTATTGAACATATAAATGTCTTCCGAACAGATTTTACCTAAAAGTTGATAGCAATCTACAGGTTTGGTGTAAATACAATGCATCAGTTACGGTCAATCATCTAGCTCGAAGCGGTTATGAGTTATCTATGTTACAGACAGACGGACATTTTTTTAGAATTTTTTTGTTTCGAACTTACGGAAGTCTAAAACGTGGAAATTTGTCAAATGCTGTTTGTATTTTTTGACGATTGCTATACTTCTTTTTACTATATATGCGAGAAAATAAGTTCTTGTTACAAGTTATGTTTAAATAATCTTTGAAATTTTGATTACATATTTAAGAAATCATTATATCGAAATGGAATTTTTGTTATTTGTTGGGGTGATTAAAAAAGCTTTTTTTTTTTACATAGTGCAGAAATGGCTTTTATGCGATCATATATTCCGAAAGTATTGCAGAGTACGTTAAAAATTATTCTTTTTTACCCCCCCATGTAATCCCTTTTAGAGGGAAACTCTGCAGTTTTTTAATAGCACAGTTAATCTTTCAAGATGTTACAGAATATATTTGACGAATTTCACACGAATCTGTCAAAGGATGTATTATGATATAAGACAAGTAATTTTATGTTCATAGATTCACTTAAAAATAACTGTACTGCGTAACCTTTTTTTGATTATTTTTTATAACCAAAATTATTATAAAGAAATTGTTCCATTTAAGAATTTGTGTGTAGAGAGTGGGGCTTGGGAAAGGGCGTATTTATTAAAATCTTTCCCCAGTACTCATTTGCAACTCAAATACTTTGAATTTTTTAAAATTTTTAATTTGTTTTACTATTTTGTAGAATTGACTAAAGACGTAAGATTTAATTTCATTAGATTGTTTAGCCTTCTAAATAGGTAAATGTTATGAAAGAATTTTTTCTTTTAAAAATTACAGATATGCATTTTCTGTGGGTGAGCAATAATTCATTTTTCTTTTAGATATGTTCCATCATTCCGTATAACTTCACGAAATATTTTGATAAGCATATTGTTTGTCAAATACAAGTACAGAAACTGTTACATTCACAAACAACACTTTATTACATTGACATATATACAATATAAAGCCTTTTTTCCTTGAATGGGAGATCATACAGTATGTATTTTTGTGAATGATTTTTCATAAAATTCCGTATAATTTCTCTCATAAAATTACATATAATGATGCTTGACACTTTACAATCATATTTGGTTGTAAAAGCATCGAATAAACTATAATTTAAAATTCAGTTTCTTTAAGCTCGTGTAGCATAGTTATCTATTGATTATTTTTTCTTTGACTAAAAGTTATGAAACTAAATCAAAGAGAATTCTTAAGGACTAAATTTCAAATTGGGTATTCTTCATTAGGATAATAAAAAAAATTAAGAACACAAATATCATTTGCACTATAACAGCCATGTGCACATTGTAGATATAATAAATATATTTCATGATGTTTAAATAGAGATATTAGAGACTAGATATAGATGTACTATAAAACAATATAAGTTATAATATCATTCAAAGCACAATATTTTTTTATTTAGAAAAACGATATATTGATATCATGAATTTCAGCAACACATATATACATGGACAGAATCAATATAATGAAAAATAAATTGACAAATTTCAATTTAACAATATGAGTCAATATTACCAGATGACTGATAGCTTTCAGTATAATAACAAACATTTAAATTACTGGCTACTTATCACATATATCTAAATAACATGAATCAAATGAGCATAATCAAGACTGAAACGAAAAAAAAAATTGTAATACAATATATAAGACAGGACAAAAGTCTATATTACTTCACTTCCATTAATAAACAGGAGTACAAGGAGCTATCTGAAAATTAGTGAACTAAATCTTTACTTTTAAGGCTGATGCATAGTACCTTGTCTTTGATATAAAAATGCAATATTTTCATTCCCTTCCGTTCAATTCTTCAAAATATTATAAAATTTATTTTAAAATTATGTATAGATACTTGGTCCACATTTATCAATGATATAATAACATAGTATTGCACTGCATTATAAAATTAATTTTTTTATGCATTTGTTCTAAATTTTATATTGAGGTATTTTGCAATTTGAGTATAAAATTATTTATATTACTCCTCTAAATTTTTGAGAGCATTTTTTTTTTGGATGAATTTTTAAATAAACTGGGTCTAAGTAATTCGAGATAAAAATTATTGTTTTAAGACATTGATATGATTATTTTTTAGTGAATCTTTTTCTTTCCTTAGTATTGCTCCATTTCTCATATAAAAAATGTTGAATATTTATAACATAATGCATAAAATTTCAATATATTTAAAAATAAGAGCTAACATAGCATAATATTTGCAAAATACAATTTAAGATTCCTAATTTCAATTGTGCCTTTCTTTTTGTTAAAAGTTCATTTACTAAGCATTATTAGTACTAAATTGTTTTTAAATCATTTCCCATATCAGTAGAAGATTTATAAACAACAAAGAAAATGATTTTGATTAATAATTATAAAATACAATTCAAATATTAAAGTGATATGTTAAAATTATCCTTAATATTATTAATTGTTAATTTATATTGATCATTACTTTATTGTTTCTAACCAATTCTATTGTAAGAGATGGGACTTTTGTTACATAAACATTATATAAACTGTTTAAATGTTTTGCCCTTCAGTTTAGATACAGCGATATATATTTTATGTGGATATTATTTCTGAGAACAATAATTCAAAGTTGATATCTTCAAAAGGCTGAAACGCTCTCAAGTTTTGAAAAAACTTACTTCACTATAATACTCTAAAAGGTATAAATTTTTATTAAAATGTTAAATATCATTTTGTTTTGTGATATTTTTATTTTTAAAATATTTTTGAAGATCTAATTTGTGATGGTTTTATTTTTTACACATTTTTAAAGATCTAAATCAGGGCTTTTCTAAGCTCGTGACCCTTTTAAAAATATTATTTTTGATGAGCTGATTAAAAATATTATTTTTGCCTATTCTTCTTGCAAAACAGTAAATTTTCTCCAAAATTCACATAAATACTTAAGTGAAATAAACATTCATGGCTCATAACTTTATAAGTCTCAAAATTTTAATTTAGTATAAATTTGCAGCCAATTTATAAAAATAAAATTACACACATGATTTTATTTCTACAGTTTGGCAAAATAACTGAATGAATAGAGTTTAACATAAGGCAGTATTATGATACTATATACATTACCTAAATAATGTCAGGTAGAATTTTGTAATATACATTGCTGTGAAAATATTTTCAAATTTAACAATTTTCAATGAAATCTCTAAAGAAGAAAGTTATTTATATTTGATTTTTAATTAATACTGATAATTCTGATTGAAATAGCTATTGCAAAACCTGAAAAAAGTTGCTTTAGTTCAACGATTCTATTTGGAGTTGTGAACCATACTTTAAGAAAGTCTTTTCTAAATAGGGCATCTATTAAATTATGACAAAAATTGCATCTAGTGAGTGAAATACTGATATAAGTATATACATTCACTTACCCAGAAAATTATTTATTTTTGTAAAATCTGTGGTAACATTCAAAACTAATACCATTTCATTCAATATAAGCATTTCTTTTCTTATAGCCAAGTTTATGATGCTTGACACTTCACATATTGAATTTAATATTTAAGTAGTGAAAAGCAGTGCAGTAGAATTACACAGGTCAGCAAAAGTCTGAGGTTCAAGTGTTAGATTTTTTTTTATCTAATTGCATATATGCCGTATATAAAAACAAAATTATGGCAGTTTTTTTTTAAATTTTATGTATATGAGCTATTATCCTAAAAAGGAAATTAAGATTGCATATTTAATTTGAAAATAGATGTTTTCGTTGAAGTTGTTCAAAATCTTCATAACATTTGTGGAAATTCTGTCTCCAGTGTAATGTTTCTATGAATACAGCTCGTAAATTCTGAATTATCCATAGAGTTTATATTTGACTTTGATAGTGTTCATATCTAAATTTGCTCCCTTTCTATAAATTTTTCTCCAAAAAAAGCATCTTAATATGCATATTAATGTTGAACAAGTTTAAGACTGTGATCATTTTGAAAATATATTTCACTTTTAACTGTTTAAAAATTTTAAAACTAACAATCCCCCTTCCCGTTTTTTACAAATGATACAAACACTTTGTAAAGGAACTTAAAATCCAAGTCTAGGGTGTACTGAAAATTTAAAAAGATTTTCAGAGCTATGCCCAAAAGTAAGACAGTAAAAAAAAAAGTTCAGAAAATTTTGCTTATTTTAATTAGCTGCCCAACAGAAATTATTAAGTAGTTAGTTTTTAAGTAGCAAATCTTATATTCTGTCCCAAATAATTGTCCAAAAGCTTATGTTGGCACATTATTTCAAGCAAATTTCACAAAGCATTGACTTGCATAACAAAACTATATTTAAAAAAACCCATCAAAATTGCAAGAATTTAAACAAATCCTGGAGGAGGAAAAAAAAATTTTAAATTTCGCAAACCTGTGTTATTCGGCTGGACACGAAGTATATAAAATACATTTTTTAAGTGGTTTAATATAATCCATTGCCAAAAATATAAATATATCAATATATATAGTAAACTCTACTTTGAGCCATCTATGACAAAACACATTGCTATGGGATATGCAGATTACAATATAACACAACATCACTTATATTACAATAACATTCATAACATCTGAAGAAACACTTAATAATGGATGTATGTTGAAAGCTGTAGTGACAGATGAGTTACACAGAACGTTTAATATGGACCCTCATGATGTAATCGCATACTTACAATAAAATACTCAAAAACGTAAACATTATTCAACAAATATAGCCATAAAAATAAATAATAACGAAATCATTATGCTATGGGGTCTTCTTTGGTAATTGCAAAGAACTGAAGAAATTGCAGATGACAGAACCAAACTCACTCTTAGGTAACTTATCCAAGGAAATGTGCTTCTCATAAGAATGGCAGTTTACATAGTTTTTTAAATTCACTTGAGATCCAGAAGTTTCATTTCAGTGACTTTAAAATTCAAGGAAAGGAAAAAGTTTCCAAATCACAGGTCACGAATTCCTTGGATAAGATGTTGGCATTCTTTTTTTTTTCTTTCCCAATCTGTTAAAAAATAAAATGCAATCTTTTAAGCCAAGCAGCTATAATTAAAAATGCACAGCTATTTTAAAACATAGTGCTGTATAACGGATTCATTAAAAAATTAATATAAAATATTTTAAAACTTTTTAAATGTGTGTCATTTAAACTGATTCCATTAATTTTTCAATGAATTAATTTTGGTAGAAGGAGTCGAAATAAAGTTATGAAATTTTTCCCCCACTCCATACAGTTTAATAGAAAATTTCTAATGAAAAAATTGGATTTAAGATTATAAATTTGATCTATATAAAATTGATTATTTTATTAATTATTAAATAATTAAATGTATTTAATTATTAAGATTATTTATTAATTATTTATTAAGATTATTAATTAATTATTTAATTATTAAGATTATTAATTATTTATTTAATTATTAAGATTATTAATTATTTATTTAATTAAGATTATTAATTAATTAATTATTAATATTATTATTTAATTATTTAGTTATTAAGATTATTAATTAATTATTTAATTAAGATTAAATAATAATCTATTATTTAATCTATATAAAACTGAAAGCTCGTTTTCTTGTTTGAACCTGATACAATTCTGCCCCCTCCCCGGGGGTTGCAGAATTGCTTAGTGCCTCGGAGGTTTATCCTTTTATATTCGAATGGTTCCTCTCGGGCACCCTTCAAGATAGTGAGCCGTTTTGTCACTTTATTTATTTATTTATTTTTAAATTTTGATTATTAAAAAATATTTACATGGTAAAAAGACGTAGATTAATTTTTCGAGAAAATTCAACTTAAAACAATTTCATATATTTAATATTTTTGGAGCGATAAACAATATCTTGTATTAAATGAATAGTTAGACATCGAATTACTTTTCCGAGTGCAAAGAATTAACTGCATTATTAAAAGTATTTTGCTAATTTCTACGAAGTGAAAGTGAAACTTATTTTAATAAGCGCTAATGGGCCGTGGTGGCCTGATGGTAAGGTTTCGACTTTGGAACCGGAGGGTTGCAGGTTCGAGGCCCGATTCCACCGAAGAACCACCGTGTAAGTGGGTTTGGTGCACGTTAAATCCGTCGGGAACAAATGCCATCCCACTGGCGTGGTGTGGTAATTTGGAGAGGGGGATGCCAGCTCAGGTGTCGTCCTTGTCATCTGACCGCGATTCAAAAGGACGAGGTCCGTCTCAAAATAGCCCTAGTGTTGCTTCAAAACGGAACGTTAGTATTACTAACGAATGAGCACTAATAATAAATTTAATATCCGGTTGTAATAGTTAAGCTCTGTTTTTTAATGTTATTGCAATATCTTTAATTGTTTTCTGATTTTCTCTCATATTTATGATATTTAAAATTTTTAATGTGAGTAGTCAGTATATCATTGTTTTTTTATTATTATGTTTTGCTTGAATTTACTGAACACTATTTTATTTTATAAATTCGTTAGTTTTTACTGTATATTTTGGTATTGTATATTATAATACTGAATGTGTCAAATAATGAAATGCTGCTCATATAAAAGGTTTTAGATATTAAATAACTATTTTTAATTAGGATTAGGGTTTCCAAAATCTCTTTAGGGATTGTATGTAAGAATACGTAAGTTGTTAGGGTGAAAGAATGTGCCTTCTGCTTTTTCTTACAAACAAATAAACACAGGCAGAGACGCTTTATTTAAAGTTAGTATTTATATTTTTAGCAAAATGAATATCAGCAAGTTCCTTACCCTTTGGAAATACTCTTTCCCTATGTTAATTATTGACGCCCATCTCACCACACTTCGCACTTAGTAGCAGGATTCATGGCACTTTTGGCTGGACACTTAAATTCTCTAGCGAAATCCACAGAATTGGATAATGTACCTATAACCCTACCAAATGATACAAAAGAAACATATGATGATAGGAAATAATTGCAATAACTTTGACTATAAAAGAAATCTGTATGTATATATTTATCAACGAATTACACAGATTTATTAATAAACAGATAAAATATGTTTTAGTTTTAAAACTCTAAAATTTTCAATTGGATTTTTTATATAACTTGGTCTCTTAATACATTGTGTGCGGATCCATTTCGCAGCGGAATTGTACCGGGAGCGGGCGTTTTGCGTGTCAGTTTAGTTATTCAGTTAAATCTCAATAGATCGAAAATTATTTCATTTTTTAACCAAATTTTTATATTGAAATATATAAACAAATATATAAATATGAAAAGTTGGTTAAAAAGTTAAATAATAAAAATTAAATAATAAGAACATTCGGCTTCGTTTTCCTTTATATACCGTTATTTTTGTATCCACAAACAAAACATGTTGTTACACTAACCCGAACATTAAAATGAAGTTAGCCAACCAAC
Organism: Argiope trifasciata; assembly: GCA_026543055.1. Classification (NCBI taxonomy): domain Eukaryota; kingdom Metazoa; phylum Arthropoda; class Arachnida; order Araneae; family Araneidae; genus Argiope; species Argiope trifasciata. The sequence goes on along the minus strand of JAPMOQ010021343.1, from coordinate 26,401 downwards.
CTGTATTTAGCTGGACTGTGAGGATCATTCAACACCTGTAAATGCATAGCTTCTGGAGTACTGGTGGAGCACCACACTTGGGCAAATCCTATGAAGAACAGCTGGTTATTTGACAGAGGAACTGCGGGCAATGGAAGTTCTTTTGGGTGCTGCTTTACCCAGTCTTGGTAGGCCTGAAACGAAAAGGATTTTAAGATATAGCAGATAACTGAATAAAAAAAAAATTACGTATTGAAGAATGATAAATTTTGGATCGTCACTTACGTGAAATGCTGCTTTTAATCCTCCATTATCAGCTATGTTTTCACCGAGAGTCTGTTTTCCATTTAGCTGAGAAATCAATCGTTATTATTTAAAAATACCAAATATAAATAAGGAACTAAATAACAAATTGATTCGCTAACGCAGATTTCGAGTTTTCAAAATCTGACTTTAAATGAACTTCTTTACTAATATCAAAAGAGTAATTGTTTATGTGTTTATTGATGTTCATCAAGGGAGATTTTCGATGGACTAAGACTATGAAATTTGAGAATAAAGACTTCTTGTTTTGGGAATAAAGACCATGCAATATCTTTATTGCATCGGCATACTTGAAGTTTTAAAAATAAATCTGGCTTTGGTTGCTAGTAAAGTCTATGAAACAGCAATCTTAAGACAGCGTACAAACCTGAACAATGTTCGGTGTAGGCCCATCCATACTAAGAAAATCTGCGTTAGAATAATATTTTTTAGAGGCTTGATAACTTATTGATGACTTTATTTGAAAATCATATTGATTTTTAATAGTTGCTTTAATTCGCTGTGGTTTTTCTTCATTTTTCATTTAACGAAATGTTAAATAATGAAGAGATCTGTAATTGATGAAACTTAAAAATATCCTAGGACTTGATAGTATTCGATTTTATCCAACATTGGCATTCTGAAACTTCAATAAGCACGCTTTAAAAGTTGATAAAAAACGGACCATAATTATCTATATAATTAAAAATGAATGTTGGTCCGCATGTCTCTTATGCCTTCCTAAACCGTTCATCTGATTGCGATGAAACTTGGTCAGCTTATTGTTTACACCTACCGTATGGTTATAGGTTTAGTACAATTACCTGAAATTAAAAAAAAAAAAAAAATCGAATCTCAATCGCATCTATTTACCAAGGGTTAATCTCCAAACAACTCGCCGAGGAGGCAATAGATTCCGTAGAAATGCTCAATCCAGGTTAAAGGTTAATATTTTGTAGCTATAGTACGCAGATTCCATGCAAGTCATTCTTTCTTTATTACAGACTAGCCGCCTTTGGCGACCAGCTGGTTCGCCATGAGTAATGCGTTCTAAAATTTTCAATTACATCACATATTCATTAGCCTAGAAGTAATTCCGGGAATTGATTGGCCTGAAAGCAATATTTTCTTTAAGATGATGGACGAAAAGTTCTAAAAAAACACCTTTTCCTAATAATATTCTTGAATTTTATAAATCAATCAGTTTTAACTATCGGTTATGCTTCCAAAATATTAAAAATGTTTTTTTCGATGATGTTGCCAAAATATGAAATATGTTTTTTTTTTTTCAAAGAAAGCGAGGAAGGGAAAAAAGTATTGAATTAATGATACAGATATTGCAAACGATTACATAAATATGCCATTAAGTCCGGATTTAAATGCATATCCTGTCTAAATTCAATCAGGTTTACTGTAAATAAAGATAATTTATGGAATTAATGATATAGATATTGCAAACGATCATAGAATCATTTGCATTTATTTTTTAAAGAAAATATCACATTTTATATTTCTTTTATTTTATCCTGTCACTTGCTGACAGCTGCATTTCTGTAGATTTATTTTGCGATGATAATTTTTTTTTATTTGAACTTCCGGCATTCTTTTATTTTATCCAGTCACGTGATAAAAACATTGTTAAAATATTTCTTTAAAAATTCGTTAAAAATAGTTGCTTACGTTATAAATTTAAAAAACTGATACCGTTAGAAAGCTAATTTTCTTATCTTTAAATTGATGTAAAAATCATGTTTGTGTAATATTTTCGGAAGTTATAACGGAAAAACGTCGAAATATCGCTTAAATTTTAATTAATTCAAATTCTAATTAAAAATTCGAAAAAAGGGCTCCGAGGTGCACATTCCGAACCTCCAAGGTATGCATGTACCAAATTTGGTAGCTGTAGGTCCAACGGTCTGGCCTGTAGAACGCCAACACACACACACACACACACACACACACACACACACACACACACACATTGAGCTTTATTATAAGTATAGATTATGCGAAAAAATTTTGGGGAGACCAACCTCCGGGAGTTTTATATTTAAATTAAAATTTAGCGGTTATCCCAGTAACGACCAAAAATATTGTAGTACAAATACTTTTGCCCCATCTTAATTTTCAAAAATTATCGTTTCAACTATATTAACGAATTTATGGTATAAATACATTTTCTGTATTTAATTAATTTTAAAAGAAAAATATTTTAATCACGTTTTCTTAAATTAAATTTGAGTATTCTGGACGAATCTTAAACGTGTCACGAGATGCAATAAATAGCTTCTTTCATCAACATTCTGAAAGAACATCAAGCTTTACAATTCTAAGAGAATACTCAAATCTAAAAATGAATATTTGTTTGCTCATATTTTTTATACTTTCGTACCTTTCATCCTATTTAACATAAAACATTACCAAATTATTGACTGATTGCACAATATTTTTTTCGGCGGTAGCAACGCTCCGAGTACCAGCTAGTTATTTAATATAATGGATGTTAATTCAAAATAGTAATAGGGGAAATGGTGCTTGACAGTTTCGAAGAGATAATTCATAAGTAAATAATTTGAGTATTCAATATAAGAAGAGACCATATGGATGATCATAAGAAATATTGCAAGGTATGCTCACATTTTCGCCATATGCTTCATAAGAAGAGTACTGATCGACAAAACATTGAGCTCTCTCTCGAAAACTCTCGATCGTAGAATTTTTCCACCACTGATGAAGATTCCCGAATTTGTCGTACTCTCTTCCTGCAATATACGAAAACAAAATATTAGGAAAATTTAATGCCATATGATCATTATTTCGGACAGGGAGATATATTTATTAGGGAGTAAGTTGTAAATATTAACTAGGAAATAAAAAAAAGATACAATTGTTATTATTTACTAGCCGCCTTTGGCGACCAGTTGGTTCGCCATGAGTAATGCGTTCTAAATTTTTAAATTAAGTCGCATATTCATTAGCCTTGAAGTAATTCCGGGCATTGATTGGCCTGAAATTAAAAATGTTTTTTTTTCTCCATGATGCTGCCAAAATATTTAATGTTTTTTTTTTTTTTTAAAAAGCGAAAAAGGAAAAAAAAAATATTGAATAAAGGATTTAGATGTTGCAAAGGATTATAGAAACCTTTGCGTTGCATTTATTTTTTTAAGAAAATATCACATTTTATACTTTTATTTTATCCAGTCACGTGCAAAAAGTTGCATTTCTTTAGACTTGATTTACGATTATAGTATTTTTTTTATTATTTGAACTTCCGTCATTGTTTTATTTTATTTTATCCAGTCACGTGCTCAAAAAAAAAAAAAAACACGGTTAAAATATTTCTTTAAAAATTCGTTAAAAATAGAAGCTTGAGTTTTACATTAAAACACTCATACCATTAGAAAGCTAATTTTTTAATCTTTAAATAGATGTAAAAATCATGTTTATGCGATAATATTTTCGGAAGTTATAGCGGAAAAACCTCGAAATTTCGCTTAAATTTTAATTAATTCAAATTCTAATTAAAAATTCGAAAAAAGGGCTCCGAGGTGCACATTCCGGACCTCCAAGGTATACATGTATCAAATTTGGTAGCTGTAGGTCCAACGGTCTGGCCTGTAGAGCGCCAACACACACACACACACACACACACATTGAGCTTTATTATAAGTATAGATATAGATTATTTCTGAGAAAAGTAAAAGAAGTAAGATAGTCACGAGTTTTCCTTTGAATACAATGCAGCAAAGAAATCAATGAATGTGACGTAAAAGTCACGTGTCATGTAGTTATGCGTATGGCATTCAAATCTTCATCTTCAATGCTTTAGTAAACGAGTCTGTCATTAACGTTCTCCGCCAAGTATTAAGCGGATTTTTTGTTTACATTTTTAACCAGTTTAAAAATACCGACGATAGTGATGGAAATATTGGCAGCAAACGAAATTCAACCAATCATGTGAAACTTCGAAGTGACGCCACTTTCGTTGTCGTTGCTGATGGAAAATGCAGACGAGGAGACCTGCAACCTTTAGAGGAGGGAATGGAGATATGTTGCGTTTTCTGATGAAAGCAGGTTATGCCTTGGTGCCAGTGATGGCTATGTGTTGGTCAGAAAGAGATCAGGGGAACGCCTACAACCAAACTGTCTGCTGTCTAGACACACTGGACTTATACCTGGAGTCATGGTCAGGGGAACGATTTCTTATGACAACAAAAGCTCTATTGGAGTTATCATAAACACACTGATTGCAAATTTGTGCTTAAGTCAGGTAATTTAACCTGTATTGCAGTTATCTCCGAACAGCACTCAAGGGTTTTTTTTTTCCAGAAGGATAACGCTCGCCCTTATACTGTTGTCGTAACGCAATGTGCACTACAGAGTGTCGAGATGCTACCTTGGCCTACCAGATCACGAGATCTATCTCCAATTGAGCGCGTATGGGATATCATTGGGTGACAACTCCAGGATAATCCACTAACAGCCCAGGATAAACAGAACAAGAACAGCAAACATGGAACTACATACCACAAAGTGACATTCGTCACCTGTATGACGTAATGCATGCAAGTTTACAGATTTGTATTCAAAATTCTGGTGTTTACATTAGTTATTAATGTAACAACATTTCACATTTGAAATATATTTTCTTGAGTTTGTGGTGGAATGTAGATTATTATGATCTGTGCAGGAAGCTACAGGATTTATGTTTTCAGGAACCTTTCTTTAGTAACCACACTCACACTCTGAACAAAAACAAGACAAGACATTATTGCGCGCAGCTTAACAGTACAGTATCACATCTCATTCTGCTTGCTCTCGCAATGTATTATGGGATAACCTATTAGACATTGCCATCTAGTATCCAAAAGGGAAGATAGGAGTTATGTAACTGCTACAAGCTTAAATTAAACAATGATCTTGAAAATTTAATCGATTTAACATGTTAACTAAACAAATGAATTGTCCAAATTTCATTACTCTACAATATTTTTTTCTTAGTGTCTGGAATTTTCCTCTCGGCAAGGTAATTGTAGTTCTGACAAAAACGAAACTCGCCAATTAATGTAGTAATGTGTCAGCGCTTGATATTTTGAAACTCAGTATCATCGTTCAGCAATAAAAAAAGCAGTGTAAGTACGAACAGTATGCTATAAGGGAACAAATTAGAATTAATTGTCAATAAGCAACAATTAATAAGTTTTTAACATGTATTTTTGAAATAATCATATATAACACTGATGTTTTTTTTTTTCTCTTGAGATGATAATATAGTTAATTTTATCCTAATCTATATTTTAATTCGTCACCGTTACTAAAATTCCAAAATAGTCCCTTTAAGAAACAACTATTATATTTGGTAGCGGTGCTTTTGATTAATTTTAGTAGGAAAGCCTTTTTGTTTGTGTGTGTGTATGTCCGAAATTGTTTTTGTTTTTCATTTTTTTAAAAATTATAATAGTTTAAAATCTAGAATCAGAATTAAGATCATGTGAAAAGATGCATAATATATACCTTGATCATCAAAAGCATGGGTTAATTCATGACCCATAACAACTCCCATAGCGCCAAAATTAAGTGACCTATAAAAATACAAAAATAATTCAGACAGAAGAAAAAAGATATACATACATAAAAACAATGTATTTTATATGCAGAAATGAAATAAAATTAATCTAATTCATCCTCGGAAAAAAAAATTCAATTTTTTTAATTCGAGATCATACAATCATATTTTCAGAAACATGAACTGAAACTGAATTTTTAAACGAAGTACAGTTAAGGTGAGTTCACACGAAGCTTATTATTGCCCGCAATCGTTGCCTCTCTGCTGTTGTTCCGGCATTGTTCTCTTGTGAATAGTTGAGACAGCGTGGACATTTGTCATTGTCCCTAGGTGGTTACGTGATTTCCTGGAAGTAGGCGTGGTCTTCTATTGCACGCAATAATTAGCCTTCGTGTGAACCCACCTTTTTGCCTGGTTTACACTCGACCAATTAAGAGATGGCAAGTAGGCGGCGCATGCGTAGAAAGAAACTGATTTATGTTTGCTACAGCTTCATAAGAAATATTTCCGTCATTTCATGCTTGGCTATAAATTGCCATTTTGGCGTCTCTGAATTTTTCTTTTTCACTGCGTATTGTATAAAAAGTATATATATTTACACAAAGGAACATGATAAAATAAAAGGTCATACTTAAATACCTCATACATAAAGAATACCTTACTTCAAATAAAGCGAGCCTAAGAAAGAAATTTTCCCCATCCATTAATAAGAAATTGTCATGCCATCATTTTTATATAAATTATAGAATAACCCACATTCTGACTGGTCATGGCAACTTTAAAAGCTGTCTATGTAAATTTAACTTGTCTCCATCATCTACTTGTGATTGTAACATTGGTGGCGAGGAAAATGTTGAACATGTGCTCCTCCTATTTTCTAAGTTTGACGGAGCAAGACAGAACCTAAGACTGGCTCTCCAAGCCATTCATATAAAGTGGCCCCCAGATTTGCATCCACTTGTTTCCACCAGAAGTGCTCTCGAAAATTTTGTAAATTTGTTACTGACACCTGTTCAATTTTCATATTCTTAACATATATTTTCTTATTTTATTTTATTCTTATATTAATCCTTCCTAACTGTTAAATTTCCTTATTTTCTTTTGTTATGTGTTGAATACTTACTTCCTTAAGCCCCGTGTGATTATTTGTGGTGCACGGGGATTTTATAAATGCTTCAATGAAAAAAATACTTAAATTCGTAAAACTGTTGAAAATAAATGACGAATAAAATGAACACACACACACACACTAATTCCTATCCGAAAGAGCAAAAAATGTCGGAATTAATCTATGATAAGCGATTAATTTTTTTCTTTTCAAAAAACGCGTCTAGTTCTACAAATGCATGCACAGAAAGAAAATATACAATGGCTTGGTACATTGGCTTGTAGTTGTACTTTTGTGACAATTACTTGCCATTGACAGAAACAGCAATTTTCTACCTTTCTGCGCATGCGCTGTCTACTTGCTGTCTAATAACCGGTTGATTGTAAACCCGACATTAAGTTATTTGACAAACTTGAATTTTTCTGAGTAATTTTCAAACGAATTTTAATAATTTTAAATAATAAATTCCTTGGATTATTCTTTTAAGAATCTTTGAATTATTGCCTTAACCACTTGACATAGGAATTTACTTAACTTCCTAATTAAATGACGAATTTAATAGCTTCCTCATTGGAATATTTACTATTATTTTAATTCCTTCGATAATGATACGTTTAAGTGACTTTTTTCCTTTTAAATTTTGTAATACCTTTCACTTCATTGCAGATTAAAAATTCAATCATTCGATGCGCGTTTCAGGCATGTCATTGTATGCGGTTAACCCAGTTATGTCTAATGTTAAAAAATCGGAATTTTTGCATGAAATTTCTATATGTTAGGTAAAAAATTGTAATAAAAATAACTTTTATGTGAGGCGAGTTCCAAAAATGGAACAGCAGGCATATATGGGTTAATAAGTATTCTGATATTAACTGATGATGATTAGGTGTGTGCCGAAAGTGGCGTTACACCGGCGAAATGCTTATAATTACAATTAAAAGTCTCGTTATTCAAACATAACTTACCAATGCGCATGTACAAGATGCAAAAGAAGCTAAAGGCAGCAACCAAAAAACAACATTGAAATAAAATAAAAGCATAGGTTAATAAGTATAGAAGTTGAAAAATCGTGATTTTTAATTTCAGCGCTCTTGATTAAAATAACCAATTCAATATTTCTAATTTACATGCAGCTGTTGCATTTGAAATAGAACCCACCCGACATACAATTTCATGATTCTGTGAGATGTTTCCGTAGTATTTGTCAGTCAACAATTACACAAATTAAAAACTAAATCTTAAAAATAATATGAAATCTCTAAAAATTACTTGGGATAGTGAGGATCATAGAAAGGTGCTTGAAGGATTCCAGCCGGAAACACTAGAGAAAGAAAAAGGTTCAGTTATGAATGATTTCAAAAAATACACTTCATAGATATTTGTTTATCTTC
>JAPMOQ010021343.1:0-18044 GCA_026543055.1 Argiope trifasciata | reverse complement strand
ATATGAATGATTTCAAAAAATACACTTCATAGATATTTGTTTATCTTTTATATAAATAAAAATGAATGTTTGTCTGTATGTCTCTTATGCTTTCCTAAACTGTTCATCCGATTGCGATGAAATATGGTCAGCTTATTGCTTACATCTACGGGATGGCTGTAGGCAATACAAAAATCTCCAGATAATTCGCCGAGGAGATACAATAAATTCAGTAGAAATGCTAAAACCAAGCTAAAATTGCATACCTATTGAACAAAAATGCCATGCAAGTCATTCTCAGAGGTAACATCTTTATTATGCGAGAAAGTTTTGTGGACACCAATTCTGAGGTTTTTAAATTTTAGTTAAATGTTTACATTTTTCGCAGCAACCCCCAAAAATATTATAGTACGAATAATTTTGCACTATCTCATTTTTCAAAAAATTATCTTTTCAACTATATTAACGATTTTATCGTATAAATATATATACATGTTAAATCAGTTTTGAAAGAAAATATTTTAATCATATTTTCTAATATTTAACTTGAGAATTCTGAAAGATTATGAAACGAGTCACATGAAACGAGATCCAATAAATAGTTTCTTTCATTACCACTCTGAAAGAATGCCAAGCTTTACAATTCTAAAAGAATACACAAATTTAATATATAAATTGCATATTTGTTTGTTCGTATATTATATACTACCAGCGGGTGACCGAGCTCCGCTCGGAGAAAACAGGTATCGAAGCTAACTCGAAGATTTAAATTTTCAATTGTGATTTATCAAAACAATACATGCCATAAGAAAATTTGTGAAACCATTGGTGAAAAGATAACCGGTTGAAGTGCACCATTGTAAACTATTCTAAACAAAGTTAGAGTTTGGAAAGGGAACTATTCTATACAAAGGTAAAGATTGAAGTGTGTTGAAGTTCAATATTTTTGACAAATTGATTTAGAAAAACCAAACATATATACATACATAAGAAACATATTATAAACCTATAACAGCATAAACATTAATCAACAGCACGTTACCGCTTGAAACCTATTAGGCAATAGACAAAGAAAATTTAAGTGCTGCCACCTATAACCATTATGGCGAACTAATAAAGTTTGAAAATATCCTATCTGTAACTCCGAACTGCTCGGCCGTAGTGCTTCAAAACCGGCGCCAATCGATTCCTCGTGGCCAAAAACCCCAGAACCCAAAGTTTACCGGAGTTTATTAATTCTGGGGCGATTTTCGACTTGGCAACCATTCCTCGTATTATAATATAAGATTTTTATAAAAATGCTAGTATATTCAGTATGAAAAAATACTCTAAAGCAAATATTATTTTAGTAGTACATCATCCAATAGTAATAGATATGAAAGAAATTTACTACTCAAACCCACAGGTCCTAGATGGCGCTATTGAAATAACAGACGCTAAAACTCGATTCAAAATTGCTGACCTCGCCAGTGAACTTGTCTATGAACAAGTGACATAAAAAACAACAATAACAGTTCGTTTGGTCAATATTAACGTGTTTTTTTTTTTAGTTTTTATTTGTAGTTTATTTACTTCTTTATTCTGAAAGTTCGGATATTAACCATTTGCCATAGAAATTTACTTAACTCCCCAATTAAATGACGAATTTAATAGCTTCCTAATTGGAATATTTACTATTATTTTAATTCCTTTAGTAATAATACGTTTTAAGTGACTTTTTTCATTTTAAATTATTGAATATTTTTCACTTAATTACATATTAAAAATTCAGTAATTCGATGCGCGTCTCAGACACGTCATTGTATGCGATGTGGTTTACAAAAATGAAAGAAAGAATACAGAAAATGAATCAGCAGCTAACAGAGACATAGAATGAAGGTGAACATGAAATAACTCGGTAAGGCAACGAAATTTTCTTGCTGCACACGCTAAAAGATATATTATTAGGAGGCAAAAAGCAGTCCTTTCTACCTTTGGTATTAACTATCATTCTGAACCGAATTTCCGATAGCTCTAGTGTAAGCTGCTGATATTTCCCCCAACTTATTCTTTATGTTTCCTTTCCCTCATTCCCATCCGAGCTGAAAGCCTCTGGAATCTTGAATTATTTTTCTTCGCTTACATTAAAGTTCAAGTGCAATATCTAAGGAAATCAAATCTTATTTCGTCTTTTCCCGCCCTTTCAACCCTCTATGGCTATGCACAAACTGATATGAAATACATGTACAGTGAAACCTCGTTACAACAATATTTTAGGGACCAAATAAATATATTGTTGTAGAGAGGCATATTGTTATATCGAGGGCCCACATATTTTGAGCATTTAATAAGAGTTTTTTTTATTATAATTATTAGTTTAAGGTGCATAACATACTACTTTTAAGTCTATATTTAGAAGAAATTAATTTGTAAAATACTAATAATAGTGGCTTAAATACTAAAAAAATAAATAAATAAGATAAACTCAGAAAATAAGCTCAGAAATATTCACATACCTGAAAACACTTTTTATTGAAAATAATCCAGTATTTTTGTTTGTTTATTCATTTTTTTAACTGTTAAGTTCACCAACACTGTATGCATTGAGTCTAGTGCACGAAAATGTTCTTCATTTGTCGACGGAAGGCTTGAAAAAAATGTCCGCAGGGAATTCACAAATTGAAGAGCTTCCTGGGATGACAATAAGGACTGCGATGGACCTGTATTATCATCATCATCTTCATAATAAGTTGTCGATTATGAAACTTGCTTGACCGGTTTTTGAGGGTAGAAACGGAAAAGTGCTGGCGACATTTCACCGTGTGATAAGGCTTTTAGGGAACAATATCGCGTGAAAGAAAGAAAAGTTTAAACCAAATGTTTCGCGTAGAACTCAAAATCGTTAAAGACTATAAAACAACCTTTGAACTCACTTTTCAGTACGTCACTTAACAACACCCCGCCTCCATTTCCCTCTGTTCCTCTAACAATGGGCACTTGTTCTTTGACAAGGTGACTAGACAGGTCTAGGTGTCCTTAAACCTTATCAGAATTCCAAAGCTTACTGGGAAATGAGACTAGGCATACATTTACACTTCAGCCCCCCCTCACCCACTCCGATTCCCAAAAGGGTGGTCTTCATCTGTTTTGAAATCTGAACAATAGCTATTTATTCAGGGATAAGTTGAATATCCACAATGAGTCTTAATAGACGGAAAAAATAACAACAACAAAAAAAAAATGAAAAAAAAAAGCATTTGAAAATCAAAATATTATTATAAAGGGAGAAAATAATACTGAAATTTAGATTGAAAAAATCGTTTTACAGAGGTTTATTGTTCTAGAGAATATCGCAATATTGAGGGGAGATTAACATTAGTTTATATGCAAAATCACCGGGACCACAAAACATTATTGTAGTAGAGGGAGTTATTGTTGTATCGGGTATCGTTGTAGCGAGAGTTTACTGTATATGTATAGGGTTTTTTTTTTTGTCACAGTAAAAACTGCGTATTGAACTAATATATTAAGATAGCAATGATGTCTTGAGATAAATTTGGCCTAATTAGTTTATTGCATTTAAGACTACGTTAAAAACACTGGTTATCGACCACATTGGTGAATGTATTTTTTTAATTGTTATTTCTTGTCGCCCAGACTTTTCTCTTTCCAAAACAGTTCATCTTTTCTAGGAAAAGGAAGGCCTGACCTCTCATCCAGGGTCACATATTTTTGAGTTAAAATTTGTCTTGAACTTCGATTTTCTTAAAACTTTAATTTTCATAAAAATTCACCACCTTAACATGAAATCTCAAAAACTAATAGAGGTATTTGCATAAAAATTTAAGCGCGTGTTTTAAATAATATGGGCAATCAAATGAACCAAAAGTTTTATTGTTGGTGAAGTGCATTTTTTTAAATAGGTGTTTTTAGTAGTATTCAGTTGTGAATTTATGGAAAAAATGAATATATACATATATTTGTACCTATCACTTCTTAGATTTTGGTTCATTTCATTCATCTATTCTATAACTTGTGTACAAAGAAAAATAGGATTGTTGTATTACCATTTTGTGTAGAGTGTTAGCCATTTTGGTTAAATTTCATTAGAATTTATTACAAATATTCCTATTTCTCAAAATGTATTATATTTCTTAATAATGTCTTATTTATAGTATTTTGTATTATAACTGACAATACATCTAAAAACCATAGTTTTAAATAGTTTTTAACAAATCCATTTTTTTTTCAAAAATTTTCCTTCGACCGTAGTCGGATACCTTAAGTATTCAGAAAGGGATCCACGCAATGACGATTAGAGAATAACTTGAAATTTATTGAAACGTGGTTACATCTCATAAACAGAACGAAAAACATACTTATAGAAGGACGTACATCTACTTGGAATACACACAACAACTACCAACATTTCAAAATTCAAACAATATAACTTCTTATTTATATGTGACGCTGTAAACAAAAAATTCATCATCATCATCCGATGATCATGTCGCGTCCGTGTTTCCACGGATAGGGGGTGCAGTAGCTTCTGAGGGTAAAGACCCCTGAGCACCCAGAGGGCAGAAGTCTGACTTCTAGCTCGTATGAAGGTGACACATGCATTCACTTGCACAACCCCTTTTTACAGGGGGGACACATTCATATATCTCACAGATAGAAAACAGAACAACCATGCCCGAACCGGGACACCCAGATCACGGGGAAGACACGCTACTCCTATGCTAGGATGCCGGAAAAAATTAATCTTTTTCAATGATATGCTAATTCGAATCATCTTATTAGCATATCGTATTAGGTTGTTGCTCTTGTGTGACTGCATCGAATGAGCTAGATTAGAAAAATTTGAGCCTGATTGCGGATGCTGCCGATATAAATAGCAGAATTTTGTCTTATTCCCAACATAATTTATCATCAACAATACTTTGCCACTTATAAGAAATTGAATTGTAATGAAAGTTTGTAAAGAAAAGGAATCGAATTAATGAATCACAATCTAATTTCAAATGAGTATAGTCATGAAGACTGGACAAAATAAAACGGTCTGCTATATAGATTTTAATTTTTAAGAGATTATTTTTAATACTGGAATTCTGATTTCAAGATATCTAGAACGTTACTTCAGATCATCTCCTGTTGTGGTCTCTAAAACCCAAAACTAACCATAGCTCAAAGAGTTAGTTTATACAGGGGCCGCGGTTGCCTGGCTGGTAGAGCGTCAGTCTTGTAACCGAAAGGTAGCGCGTTCTGTCCTCGTCTTGGCCAAAGACCGCCGTGGGGCACGTTCAGTAGGTCCTCCAAGTTCCCGTACCTCTGGGGGCACTGCATCAGGGGTGAGTCGGTCTCTGATTCGGATCTCAACTCTGACTTGCGGATGGAGGAATGAGTTCGACCGCCCCTTAAAAAAAGGGTTGTGTCGAGTGTACAAGCAAAATCATCCTTTGCCCTGAATCGTCCTTGAACACTGATGAAATAATTCTTTAACTATTACTTCCTAGTTGCACACAAGTACTGTACAATATTGTATAACATTGATCAGTATTTGCATTATTGTTTAATATTGTAGAATATTGTTTAATATCATATAATATCCCACAATATTGTTTAATATCATATAATATCCCACAATATTGTTTAATATCATATAATATCCCACAATATGTTTAATATCATATAATATCCCACAATATTGTTTAATATCGTATAATATCCCACAATATTGTTTAATATCGTATAATATCCCACAATATTGTTTAATATCGTATAATATCGCACAATATTGTTTAATATCGTATAATATCCCACTATATTGTTTAATATCGTATAATATCCCACAATATTGTTTAATATCGTATAATATCCCACAATATTGTTTAATATCGTATGATATTGCACAATATTGTTTAATATCGTATAATATCCCACAATATTGTTTAATATCGTATAATATCCCACAATATTGTTTAATATCGTATAATATTGCACAATATTGTTTAATATCGTATAATATCCCACAATATTGTTTAATATCATATAATATCCCACAATATTGTTTAATATCGTATAATACCCCACAATATGTTTAATATCATATAATATCCCACAATATTGTTTAATATCGTATAATATCCCACAACATGTTTAATATCATATAATATCCCACAATATTGTTTAATATCATATAATATCCCACAATATTGTTTAATATCATATAATATCCCACAATATTGTTTAATATCGTATAATATCCCACAATATTGTTTAATATCATATAATACCCCACAATATTGTTTAATATCATATAATACCCCACAATATTGTTTAATATCATATAATATCCCACAATATTGTTTAATATCATATAATATCCCACAATATTGTTTAATATCGTATAATATCCCACAATATGTTTAATATCATATAATATCCCACAATATGTTTAATATCATATAATATCCCACAATATTGTTTAATATCGTATAATATTGCACAATATTGAGTAATAGGCGGGGCTACTTGGGCTATTAATTTGAGTCGTTTCAAATACATTAAAAAATATACATTTGTTGTTACCTATTTGATTTTTGGTGGGCGTGTAGTAGGCGTTCACAGTAGGAGGCGTCATTTTCCATTCACTCCTGTTAGAAGGTTTGTCAAGCTTCTTCATGTTTTGCTTCAGAGAGAACTGCTCCACTACAATATTGTTCTGGAAATATTCGTCATCACTGAACTCCAGCTGAAAAAAAAAAAAAAATGAAAATAAGCTTTAAACTATAAATAGATTTAAGGGCAGAAAAGTTATGATGAATAACAAGAACTTTTTTAATCTATTCTAATATATTAATGCAAAAGTTTGGAAAATTTAGAAAGCTGAGGCCAAATCCCGCCAAAGAAGAGTAAGGCTCCTGTTTTTTCCCCCTAATAAGAGTTGAGGTTAGTCTTAGCAGAATTTCGACCGATTATTTCAAACGATTCTATTTATTTTCTTTGTGTTTGATGTATTAAAAATCAAATGTTTTTCATGAATCGATCTTTCGGATTCATTCTGAAGTACCAATAAACGAAAAGAAAATAGAACAAAGGAAATAAAAAAAAAAGTTTTTAATCTGCATTGCATTAGCCCAATTGGAGTAGGAGAGTAAGATATTTGTGTTACGCCAATTGGCGTTGAAAGTTTGTCCGTGATTGCTGACAAATGTGTTTTCATTTAAATGAAAAGTTTAAAAATGATGTGTATAATACTGTAGTAGCTATCTCCATCTCGATCCATAAATAAAATGGATTTGACCAGACTTGATTTACTTTTTTTTGGGTATATAATGTAAATAAATTGTTTTTACATTAATTGTGTATTTTTGTTATAAAATTGTACTTAAATTATATATTTTTCGTATATGCTTCGACTTTTAAATGTACCATTTTTAGATTAAGCTTAACTATTTTTATTTGTCACTAGCCGCCTTTTTTCGACCAGCTGGTTCGCCATGAGTAATGGGTTCTAAAATTTTCAATTAAATCACACATTCATTAACCATGAAGTGAATCCGGGCATTGATTGGCCTGAAACTAATATTTTCTTTAAGATGATAGACGAAAAGTTCTAAAAGAACACGTTTTCCTAATAATATTCTTTAATTTTATAAATCAGTCAGTTTTAACTATCGGTTATGCTTCCAAAATATTAAAAATGTTTTTTTTTCGATTATGTTGCCAAAATATTAAATATGTTTTTTTTTTTTAAAGAAAGCGAGAAAGGGAAAAAAAGTATTGAATTAATGATACAGATATTGCAAACGATTATAGAAACCTTTGCTTTGCATTTATTTTTTTAGAAAATATCACATTTTATATTTATTTTATTTTATCCAGTCACGTGCTAAAAGTTGCATTTCTTTTGATTTATTTTGTGATGATAGTTTTTTTTTTATTCGAACTTCCGGCATTGTTTTATTTTATCCAATCACGTGCTAAAAACATGATTAAACTATTTCTTTAAAAATTCGTTAAAAATAGAAGCTTACGTTATAAACTAAAAAAACTGACACCATTAGAAAGCTAATTTTTTAATCTTTAAATTGATATAAAAATCATGTTTGTGCAATAATATTTTCGGAAGTTATAGCGGGAAAACGTCGAAATTTCTTTTAAATTTTAATTAATTCTAATTAAAAATTCGAAAAAAAGGGCTCCGAGGTGCACATTCCCGACCTCCAAGGTATACATGTACCAAATTTGATAGCTGTAGGTCCAACGGTCTGACCTGTAGAGCGCCAACACACACACATTGAGCTTTATTATAAGTATATAAAGTGTCTCAGAAAAGTGATGGGACACTTGTGCTTTACAAAAGGAAAATGTAATAAAATAAATAAATAATCATGTACAAATTTTTTGTGGGTGTATCTCATACTTAAATTTTGTAACAATTAATACATAACATACATTTTGTCAAAATATTAAAACAAATTTAATAAATTATACAGTTATTTAGAAAGGAGCAAAAAAATGGCTCACATAAGTGATGGGACACTTACTTTTCCATCAAATATTTATCCAAATGTTTTACTTTTTAAAAGGTTTTAATATTTTGTTGGATTTTCTTTTACTTTTAAAACATGATTTAATCTTCTTGGGATGGATTTGACTAATTTTTCTGTGATTTCTGGAGTGGTTTTACCCCATTCTTCTTGAAGCACCGATTTTAATTGTTGTTTTGAAGAAATGGTGTGTCTGCGAATTCTTGATTCCAATTCTTGCCAAATATTCTCTATGGGATTTAAGTCAGGAAATTGTGGTGGTGTTTTTATTATTTCAGGACAGTTATACAGCAGCCAGAGTCTAACGTTCAAAGCAGTGTGCTTGGGATCATTATCCTGGTAGAATTTAAAATCGTTATGAAGGTTCAATTTTCGTGCTGAAGATTTCAAATTTTGCTGTAAAATGTCGATATACTTGTACTGATCCATTATACTGTCAATAAAAACAAGATTACCGACTCCAGCGGACGACATACACCCCCATACCATAACTCCTCCTCCACCATGTTTTACTGTTGGCACCAAGTTCTCTTTACGAAATTCTTTCCTGGGTTTTCTCCACACCAAGATTCTACCATCAGAACCAAATATATTAAATTTACTCTCATCAGCAAATATAACTTTATTCCAGAAATCAGAATTCTTATTTATGTAGGATTTTGCGAATGCCAGTCTGAGTTTTCTATTCTTTTCACTTACGAAGAATTTTTTCCTGGCTACACTACCGTGATATCCAGCAGATCGAATTACTCTTCTAATAGTCTCAGGATTAACAATTACTCCATATAATGCTTGTAAATCAGCTGCAACTTTAGGAGCACTCATTCTTGGATTTTTTTTAATAATTCGAACGATAATTCGCTTTAATCCATTAGATAGCTTTGATGGTCGGCCAGGTCTTCTTTTATCCTGAATCATATGATTCTTTTTATATCGTTTAATGATGTTGAAAACTGTTGAATGACTCAAATTAACTGTTTTAGCAGTTTCTCTAATAGATTTTCCACGTTCAATATGCAAATTAATAATTATTTTTCGAATTTCAGCGAAGTTTCTTTTCGTTTAGCATTCATGGCTGCACAGAGCTAAAAAACACAAAAATTCCAAAGCAATCTGGAGAAAAATACTGCAGACGATTTTAAAAATTATTGAAAATTGCTTTTGAGTAAAAATAAAACCCCCCAAAAATATTTTTATTGCTTATTTCAGACGATTTTTGTTGCATATCTAATGGTGTCCCATCACTTATGTGAGCTAATTTTTGCTCCGTTCTAAACAATTATATTTTTATTAAATTAATATTTTAATATTTTGACAAAATGTATGTTATGTAATAATTGTTACAAAATTTAAGTATGAAATACACCCACAAAAAAATGTGTACATGTTTATTTATTTATTTTATTACATTTTCCTTTTGTAAAGCACAAGTGTCCCATCACTTTTGTGAGACACTGTATATATATATAAACTTAACTGATATTTTTTTTCTCCGCTAATTTCCGCTGAATAGTAGTACTTCAGGAAATTGAAAATTTCCTGAAGTACTATTCAAAATAATTTTAAAAAACGTCACGAAACTTTAAAGTTTATATATATATATATACAACATTTAAAGTTTCATGGCTTTTAAAAAAAAATTATTTTTAATAGTATTTCAGAAAATTTTTATAAAGAAAATAAGGATTGCAAATGAAATAAGCGGAGAAAAAAAATATCAGTTAAGTTTCTGTTTGCCTCTTGATACGGAACTTTCCTTCTCCATCACTACTTGTTGAAATAAATCTATGACGTCAAAATCAGATAATCGCACAAAGGCGATATGGTTTGATAAACTCTGAAGCTTCACGAGCGTGCAAGCCTCCGTGGCGCAATCGGCTAGCGCGTTCGGCTGTTAACCGAAAGGTTGGTGGTTCGAGCCCACCCGGGGGCGAGTTTTTTGGACAGCCCTCTTGAAACACAAACAATAACGGCGCATTTGTTATTAATGCATACTGCTGTTGCTCTACTTTTGAAGATGGAAAAGACTTTCTTATGCATGGCATTATTTTAAAAGCTTAAATAACAAGGATTTTCTAAGTTTATTTTATACAATTTAATTTTATTTGTCATATAAATACATCTGTACAAAACCAAGCGATAAGAATTTCTCGCGTAATGAAGCGTGCTTCGTTAGCCAAATGTGGTGGTCTGCTTTAATGCCCACTTCTCTCCTTACTTTGACTCGTCTACTTACGGCAACCGTGTTCAGGGTTTTTCTAGTGACGGTAGGACAGTACTATTTAAGCCCCGCGCACTCGGGATTTTTTTTTAGCTAATTGTTTCCCCTGTATCTAAAGTACGGCACATTGAATGTTGGTTTATGTTGTTTAAGTAATTTAGTTGAATTGGAGGTGTGGCTTGATATATTGACCTAACGTCACGAGAATAACCCTAGTAAATCTAAAAATGGTGGTCAGTTGGCTTGGGAACGAAATATTCTGTTACATTTTGGGGCTAAAGGAAAGGGCTGTATTTCATTTGGCGCCAAAAGAACCGGTTAGGAACAAGATATTCGCATTATCGCTAGCGAAAAGAATGTCTCGCCTAATGAAGAGCGTTTAGTTAGCCAAATGGTGTGGTCTGTTTTAATGCTTACTTCTCTCTTTACTTAAACTCGTCTATTAAAGGCAACCGTGTTCAGGGTTTTTCTTGTGACGATAGGACAGTATGTTCTGTTTGACAACGGATTGCAAAATCCTTCGCACCTTTGCGCATGCGTGAGGATGGGTTTAATTCGTCAGAATAGGGGTGAGAGGAAAGATGAAAAGAGATATTTAGATTTAGCAATGAAGACAATGCGGTTTTATGAGATGTAAACAATACAGATAATTAGCAATACAGAAAAAAAAGGTATTAATGCACAGTAAAATACTGCAGAGCAATTTTTATTTGATATAAAGGGTATAAACATTAAATTATAAAGAATAAATGAAAAAAATCTATTCTTAAAATTTGATAATTACTTTTTTTACAAAATGTTTTCAGCTAAAATAAAATGCGGTCAGAAAAGAAAAAACAATCACATACATGTGGAAAAAAAAAAAACTGAATAAAAAAGTATCTAATGGTGGAAATCCAAGGTCAAAGGTAAATTCCGGAAATGTGCTCATCGTTCTGCATCTCACCCCTTCATGAGATGGAATCGTTAAAATATGGTCATCTCAGAATCCGTTGACTAACAGTTTTATATACATATGTGTGTGTGCGCATTTATCTATCTATCTATATATATATATGTGTGTGTGTGTGTGTGTGTGTGTATAATTTTAATTTCGGTAGTGAATACATGCCTCCCACAATTAATTTCTCAAGCCGAAAAGGTGTCGAGCGAGTAATTGGCAGCCAAAATCAAATATATACATCAGACCTCCATTACACGGCATCAAAAAAGAAATACGATGAACAATAATGGAAATCTAAAAGTTTAATTCCTTATTTACCGAATTATTTTGCCATTATTTGTGAACTTTATTTTTGCACCAGTAATTAATCCCTGGCAATCGAAGAAAAAAAATAATTAATCGAAATATCATGATTTAATTAATAATTAAATATTTTTAATTTCTGCTTTGAGTTTATATTAACTATTTGCTATCTGTGTTACATTCTCAGTTTTCTTTTGAATACCATCAGAAAAAACAGACATATTATGAAGATGTAAGCCAAATTTAAATGGCACATTTAAGCATAGTTAGAAAGTAAAGGGTTACGCTTAATTTATTGGCTGGTTTCATAAGTTTCTGGAAAAAAAGAATCTCAGCCATTTGAGAATTTTTCTTAATTGTTTGCTCTTATTTATTTATTTATTTTTTCATTTTTGTTTGACAGCCACTTTTTTTCTTTGATAATGAGTAAATTTTCTTAAGAATTTTGGCCTTGTGGTAAGGTCTCGGCTTCGTAGCCGGAGCGTTTAAGGCTCGAGACTCGATTCCACTGATGACCAGTCGTGTAAGGGAGTCTCTTTCACATTAAATCCTTCAGGCCAAACGTCCTCCCCATTGGTGTGGAGAGGGGGTGTGCCAGCTCAGGTGTCGTCCTTGTCATCTGACCCTCGTTCAAAATGACGAGGTCTGTCTCAAAATAGCCCTAGTGTTGCTTTAGAACCGGACGTTAATATAATTTAATTAAGATTTTTCTTAAATTCTTTAAAATGATGAAAGTAGTCCTATAAATAATACTTTAAGTTATAATAATTTTAATTTTTAATAATTCTCATAATAATTTTATTTTTAAATAATTCTCTAATAATAATCTCATTTTTTAATAATGATCTAATTATAATCTTATTTTTTAATAATTGTTTTATATTAATTTAATTTTGTAATAATTCTCTAATAATTTATTTTTTAATGATTCTCTTATCCATTTTTTAAAAATGTAATTTTTAAATAATAATGGGCTTATTCATTTTGCATAGCAATAGTCACTTACCCCTTCGTACTTTTCATCTAACTTCTTCGGGTCCAAAATGAATTCTGGAAATCCGATCATATCCGTGATCCAATCAGCCTAAAATGCAACAATATCATCATTATTTCAGAAAAAAATAACGTCAGATTTTAATATATAGTACGAATATAATAAAAATAGATTAATATGTTATCTTAATAGAATATTTTACTGTACACAATATTATTTCTCGACTACAGGTATTGTTGGTGAAGATGATCGACATGTTGCGCAATTGTCATAGAGAAAGTATTCTTCGTTAAAAATCAGTTGCTATGTTAATTATTGCTTTTGTTATCGTAAGAGCCATCTATTAGGTATTTTTTACAATTTTTAAGCTTCAATACAATCCTATGTTATTTTAAGCAAGTATATCAGTTTTTACCTCTCCACCTACATTATTCCATGAATTATTGGATTTTAACTGAGTTTTGAATCACCCTGTGCATAAATTAAAACTAAACTCAGTGGGAGCGTAGCCCATGTGAGCCAAGGTCGACAGTACCAATCTCTGTTTTTTTTTGGTAGGCTCTAGGGTGCAAGGCCCCTGTTAAGCCGAGTTCTTCAGACATACATATAACCATCTTCAGGTTGTCACATGCACTTTTTTCGGTATGGTGGCATACAAGAACGGCATTCGGTGGACAGGCATAAAAGAACCACAGAAAACCGGAAAAGAGGGGAAACAGGGGAAAGTGTGCCGTCTGATTGATTCAAGAATCATAGAAATGCCATTTTAAGCGATCAACCTAACGCTGAGCCTACAGTGTGTAGCTCACAAGCATGCTTAGTCCTCAGTTTATCGACACACTGAAGGGATGAACTGAGTCGACCTCTCCCAACCCGATGGGGCAGCGGTGGCCTGGTGGTAAGGTCTCGGCTTCGGAACCGGGGGTTCGAGACTTGATTCCACCGAAGAACCGTCGTGTGAGGGTGTCTCTTGCAATTTAGAACCATCAAGCCAAATATCCTCCCGCTGGTTGGTGAGGGGGGATGGCAGCTCAGGTGTCGTGCTCGTCATTTGACTGCGGTTCAAAATGACGAGGTCTGTCAAAAATAGCTTTAGTGTTGCTTTACAACGGGACGTTAAAATAGCTAAACTAAACTAACCCGAGTCCGATAATCGAGACTCGGATCTGTGCGTTGAGAGAACTACCACTATGTCATCGGGATTTGGAGTATAAATTAATGTAATAATATTTTTATCTTCTCATATACGAAATAAGCAAAGAATTCGACAATGAGATGTTGATGAATCTTCACATTTCAGATCTAAAATCACGTTTGAAATCATCTCTGTCTGTGAGCACGTAGCTCAAAACGCAATTAATTATAGACACGTTTTTGGTACAAAGTTTTTACAGTAATAATACAAATCTCAGTCAATTTTTTGAAGGAAATTCTCCTGTAGTAGACAAAATACTCGTAAAAACAATATAATTAAAATGTGAACAGATGAATGGTGGTTTGGTTTGTAATTTTTGTGATTGAAATTGCAGGTCTGTAGCTCATTTTGGACTCAAACCATTGAAAAATCGACCATTTGTCAGTCTTTATATTGGTATGTATGAAAGTAATAATTTGAAAACATGAATTAACTTGATGGAATATGGTATGTCATCTTGTGTCTGGAATTATAGATACGTATCAAATTTTGGGTTCAATCAACAGAAACAAGAATGTAAAATTTTAAAAAATTCAATTACTTCTTAGAGCAACATATTTTTAATTTATTTTAGTTACTTTTTATAAAATAGTTATAAAAAACTATTAAGTATAAAAAATGATTGATGTTCGTAAGAACTTCACTCGCATTCTTCACCTTCACGTGAAAAAATACTGAAATCCTCACAATTTACCGATTGAGCTACCGCCCATTATTTTCAGTTTTCATTACAAACTGCTAAAACTCTATTGAAAGTATTAAAAATGAATTAAATTTACAGAATAAATTAAAATTTGAAAAACTCGAGTATCGAGTATCACCCGCTAAAAGTTTTTAAAAAATGTCTTTGAACTTGAGTGGACGAATAAAAAGTATGCTGTTAAAAATTCAAAACTTGAACAAAATATATATGCATATATATGTCGGTCAGTACTTTCAGAAATCTGTAAATGCGATAGCTCAAAATCGCAATTCAACAGTTTAAATATATCAAATTTGGTAAGTAATTTTGTGTCTACAATTGTATTTTTGCATCATATATATATACATATAGGGAGAAAGTGAACTAATAGTTAGGAAGTGAACAAAAAAAACCCCCACCCTAATATGCATACTAACTTAAAGTCACTGTACTGTGAAGCACAAAATATGCTTTGTTGTGTCAGTATACGTGAAGGTCGAGAAGAGAATAAGCCCGATGATTTCATTTCAGTGAAATCCAGCGTCAAGTTTGATATTTTTATTAGCGCTGAGAGTGCACGTCGAATCGGTTTATGGGGTAATGAAAGGCAGTTAAGAGCGAACAGAGGAAACGGCGTTTGTATCATTACCTTTTCTTTGGCCAGTTTCCGGGTTTCTGGGTCCATCCATTTCAGGAGAGGCAAGTTCTCTTTGAAGGCGGTGCGGATCTCATTGATCATGTTCTCAGCCTGGAAAAAACAGCATTTTCATAATTATGATAAGATCAAATTCTTCTCATTCGGGACAACAAGCAAATGGAGCTGCAAATTCATAAATGATTTTTTAAAAATCAGGATAATATACTTATTAAAAATTATAAATAATATACTTATTAAATTAAAATTCTTCATGTGAAAATTTCGGGAGAATACTAATAAAGTAAAGTTCAATAATAGTTAAATTCAATAATACTAAAAAGATAATGTTTGACTGTATGTATCTTATGCGCTGCCGTACAGCTCATCTGATTGCGATAAAACTTTGAATACTTATTACTTGCACTGACAGAATTTTTATAGACATAGTAAAATTGTATAATTTAAAATGAATAATTGTAAAATTGAATCTAAAAAAAATATCTGAAGATTGAATATAAAAATAATAAAAGTTGATAAAGTCAATCTAAAATGAACGTTTGTAATGTAAAATTATACAAATAAAAATGAATGTTTGTCTGTATTTCGCTTATGCGCTACCGTACCGCTCCGCCGATTACGATGAAACTTTGACTACTTGTTACTTGTACTTATTTGTTTCTGCTGAAGATGAAAAAACAAAAACAAACAAAAAAAAAATAGTGCCAACTTTAAAGTATTGAATAATAAAGTTTAAAAAATAGAATTAATATTATTTACGCTTCTCCCTTATGTATCCATGTATTCATTGCCCACAAGAAAATAAATATTATTCTTAACTAAAAAAGATAACTATTTCAAATTCCAAACGATATTTCTAAAATTATTTCTTCTGCTTCAGCAACGCTCCAGGTACCAGCTAGTTTTTTATATTAAACCAAGCAAATTCACTGATTATATCATTGAATTCGGGTCCTGATATTTTGTCACATTTTCTTTGTTAAAATAGACGAACCTGACAGTTTTCTTTGCGACATTTCCGCAAAATTCCTGGAGGCATGTAGAAAAAATAATTGAAACTCAAAAGAGAATCGATAGAAGTAAAAAGAAGGGTTGCGAATCATAGAAATAAAGCGTGGGTTTTTCACCACTGATACTGCCACATTCAGTGTTGGCGGGGTGGTCGGCTGTATACAAGAAAAAGGGTTTCTCACCATGGGTTTACTCTCTCCGTGGAAGACCTCCCTGACGAACATGGCGCCGAGGGCAAATCCAATCACTTCGTTGGTGTCCGAGACGCAGTACCGCCAGGGGCTCTCCCCTCCTTCCGATCCGACCAGGGCCTTCCGCAGGATCTTGGAGGCTTCCCGGAAGGGCTTAGAGAGACGAGCCACCAGGCTCTGCACCAGAGACCAGGCCAGATAGTTGCTGATGACGCTGCAAAGAAAAATGATATCTGTAAATCCAATTTCCGTGTCTCCGGAAGTGTAAATGAAAAAGAATGTCTTTCGAAATCGGTAGCTGAAATGAATGGAGTCAACAAAGGGGAACAAAATGAAATCTGATTTCTGTAAAGGAAATTTTTTTTGAGGTAGATTTTCTATAATTTTTACTTATAATAAAGATGGACACTTTTTGTATGTGTTGGCGATCTGTAATTTGACCTAAAGTTACTAAAATTCTGAAAAGGAAATTTTTGAAGGGAACAAGGATTTGATTTTTTGAGGTAGATTTTCTATAATTTTTTTACTTAAAATAAAGATGGAAAGTATGTGTAAATGTGTTGGGGCTCTGCAAATCCTACAGTTTGACCAAAAGTTAACTAGAATTTCTGAAAAGGAAATTTTTGGAAAAGAAACAAGGTTCCGATTTTTTATTAGGTAGATTTTCTATAATTTTTGATTATAATAAAGATGAAAACTATTTGTGTATGTGTTGGAGCTCTGAAAAATAAAATAGTTTGACCAAAAGTTATTAAATCTGACTTTCTAAATCTATTTTACTTATTGATACCTATATAAATTACAAGATTGAAATGTGTACTTCTTGTAGAATTTGGGAGGGGGAATTCAGCAAGAATTTGCTATAATTTTATTCAAAAATAACTTTTACATCGCTTCAAAATTTAAAGAATTTTTTTTAATGTTTTTACCAATTTAATAACTTCACAAAATTTTGAGGAGTTTGATTAGTTTAGAATTTTGATGCGTTAGATTAGTTTAGAATGATTTTTTTAAATATGATTAATAGGACCGGAGAGACTCTAGACAAATTAAGATTTCCTGATTTTTTAGGAGATATTACATTACATAAAATATTATTTTTTACGTCATTTAAAACAGGTTTCGAACTGAAAGTATATCTATTCTATTACGGTTTAGAAATTAGCAATTTACCAAAGTTTTAGAATGGACATCCAATATATCAAAAAAAAAAAAAAAATAGAGCATTGATGCTACATGCTATATAATTATAATGAGATTGCGAACTTTTTAAGCAAATTTTCAATATTATTTATCTATACTAATACTATAAATGTGAAAGTTTGGATGGATGGAT
>JAPMOQ010021317.1:0-22172 GCA_026543055.1 Argiope trifasciata | reverse complement strand
ATTTCACTAAGTCTTTCGTAGTCTTTTTATGCTTAATATTCATATTAAGTCAAAAAATTACAAAAGGTCATTAAACATATGGAATCATAATGCATTTGTGTAATGTAAAGTAATGTCTTTTTATGCTTAATATTCATATTAAGTGAACAAATTACAAAAGGTCATTAAATGTATGGAATCGTAATGCATTTGTGTAATGTAAAGTAATGTCTTTTTATGCTTAATATTCATATTAAGTCAAAAAATTACAAAAGGTCATTAAATGTATGGAATCGTAATGCATTTGTGTAATGTTGCATTTATTGACTGTCTTTTAAATTTGAAAATGCCAAATAAAACTTTAAGTATTTAAAGAATATATTCAAAATGAACACCTTCCATACTTATATAGTAGTATTCTTATAATAATACTTGCGTACGTGCTATCCAGATTATCAAATGTAATATAAAAGCAAACTTGAATGCGTTGGCAAAGGTTTGTGGCTTCTATTGAAGAAAAACGCAAGCAATCCGTAAATTAAAGGTTAACAGCAGTCAAATCTGGTGATAAAGAAGGAAATTCAACAGTTTCTTATAATCCAATGCACTTATCAAGAAAGTATCGAATCTTTGTTTTTACAACTTACTTATAATGAGAAACACCTTTTATTTACGATTAAATCTGTAGAGCAATCAAAGTCTAAAAGATCCAGACATAATACCATTAAAAACTAGCTGAATATATTGGTCATTAGAAGCCTTTGGCGACAAGCTGGTTCGCCATGAGTAATGATTTTCAATTAAACCACATATTCATTGGCCTTGAAGTAACTTCGGGCATTGATTGGACTGAAATTAATATTTTCTTTAAGATGATGGACGGAAAGTTCTAAAAGAACACGTTTTCGTAATAATATTATTTAATTTTATAAATCAGTCAGTTTTAATGATTGATTTAGAAGACTGACTGATGTAGCAACTTTTATTTGAAATATTAATAAAAATATTTTGTAAAATATGGCTCACAGAGAAAAGTATGAGGAAATCTAAAACTCATTATTCATAAATGCATTGTTTGACTCAAACAACATAAAATGTAATTAGTTCCTTCATTTAGATCAAATTAATAGTATCAAACAATATATATGCTTATTAATAATATTTTACAAATTGGCCATTGGAAAGGAATTTGAATGCATATCCTATATGAATAATGATAATTTATTCACTTAATGATTTAAAAATTGTAAACAATCATGGAATCCTTTGCCTTGCATTCTTTAAAGAAAGATTAAGTCAGATTTAATTTGCGATGAATTTTTTTTAAAATTTGAACTTCCATCAAAATGTTGGAAACAACGGTGATAAAACCTAATTTTTTACCTCTGACGTGCTCTTGCTGATTTTATAGAAACCTTTGCTTTGCATTCATTTTTTTAGAAAATATCACATTTTATGTTTCTTTTATTTTATCCAGTCACGAGCTGAAAACATGGTTAAAATATTTCTTGAAAATTCGTTAAAAATAGAAGTTTACAATATAAATTAAAAACACTGATACCGTTAGAAAGCTAATTTTTTAATCTTTAAATTAATATGAAAATCATGTTTGTGCAATAATATTTTTGAAAGTTATAGCGGAAAAACGTCAAAATTTCGCTTAAATTTTAATTAATTCAAATTATAAATCAAAATTCGAAAAAAGGGCTCCGAGGTGCACATTCCCGAAATCCAAGGTACACATGTACCAAATTTGGTAGCTGAAGGTCCAACGGTCTACTTATATATATATATATATATATATATATATATATATATAATTTAACTTAACTTTAGAGTTTAGAATTTCATGACAGTTTAATATAAAACTGCCATGAAATACTATACTATATGTATACTATATATATAAAAATTACTATATGTAACTTATTACAAAATAAGAAGTCAAAATATTTAAATTCTGTACTGTATTAATTTAATACAAATTAAAATTTCACACAAAATATTTTAATTATAGTGTATGGAAGTAAAACATATTTTTAATCCTTTGACTTTAAAAATATAACTGTTTGGAAATTATAACTACTATTTGGATAGCGATTTAAAACTTTACATTTAAAATGGTTGACTTGATAAGTTTATTGACATTTTTTAAATATAAAAGCTTGGAAATATTTTATTCTGATTTTTCTGATTTTTTTTTGTTTCAAATATTTTTTTTTTTTTTAATTTTAGAGACTAATTATTATGTAAGAAAAATATATTGCTCTAGCTTGAGATTTATGGAGCTTGAAAATATGAAGGCGAAAAATTGATTAAGTCTAAAATTAAGGCAACAAATTGGATATTTATCCCTTTTTTTAGTCCGTTTTAACAGTATAGCTTTTGAAATATCTATTATCCGCTAACGTAATTTTATTTCAGATTCGGGTTTCAAATAAAGCTTTTGAGTTATCTCTCGTCTTGTACTGTAGTTTTTTTTTCTTGGAAATCATAGTTGACTATGTCACACAACATTTTTTTAATTAATTAATTTATTTATTTAAACCAGCCAAGTTAAATTATTGTTTGTTTAATCGATAAAAATTATTATCTTAGGGATAATTGTAAGTAAAATATAGGTTTATTATGAAATATTCCAGAAGGTTGTCACATTTGGCGATTCAACTCCAACTAAAGTTACAAATTGATTTCCGAATTATAATATCTCTGAAATTACTTAAAATTTGCGAAAGCAGATGCCATTTTCTTAAAAATTTAGAGCACGTTTTTTCATAATTTGTTTATTGTTGATGCTTCACTCGTTCAAACAATGTTGCTCATTCATAATATGTCCAAAATCGTAAGGAGAATATATATTAATCCATTTAAACCTACCTTTGAAATGATTAATATAGTCATTTATAATCTTACCATTGATAGATGAACTTATTTAATGAACACCATGAAACTCTTTTTTCGTTTTATTAATAAAAATACATCATAAATTATTAGTTATACTTATTTTGTTATTATAATGTATATATTTTTTTATTAAGAAATTTGGAATTTTCTGATTAGCAATAAATATAAACCCCAAATATCACAAAACTTGGGATTTCCATACATTCATTTCATAAAACAATGTCAACAAGTCAGACTTCATCAACTAAGACGTTGCCTTTTATTGCCAGAGTAGCCAGTCCTGAGGAAGACACGTCAGCGCAGTTGTCAGAACTTGAGAAACCTCATTAGCTCCTAACGAGCTTTTAACTATCTGCATAAGACTGACCTCCGCCCCGCGTCACAATAAGTGACTCCGTTTACTTCCAAACTGTGGGAAGTTCGTTTGTTTTCCATTAGCTCCTCATCAGGAATTCGGCTTGAAGAGCTCCCATTGACAACCGGAGAAAAAAATACAACAGCATCCGACTGCTTTTAATCGGCATTGAGATTCCGCCGACAAGTTTGCGTGTTAAAGGAAAGCCGTGTAATCTAAATATAATACGAGTTTATTGTTTCTTCATATGATGAAAAAAATTCTACTTCATAAATATTTCTTACTAGCTGGTACCTGACAAGGTGCTGCTGCTGAAAAAAATAATAATATTAAGTTCAATCAAACAATCATTTGGCAATGTTTTATCGCAATAGGATGAACGATACGACATTACATAAAAGATGACCGAGCAAACATTAATTTTTAAATATTGGATTTGAGTATTTTTTTAGAATTGTAAAGATTGCTCTTTCAGAATGGTAATGAAAGAGACTATTTATACTCGTATACTCGTTTAATATTCGTTCAGAGTTCTCAAGTTCAATCTTAGGAAAAGTGATTAAAATATTTTCTTTTAAAATGGATTAAACATAGAAAATATAATTATACCATAAAATCGCCAATATAGTAGAATCGGAAAGTTTTGTAAATTAAGATGGTGCAAAATGATTTGTACTACGATATTTTTGATAGTTACTTTCAAAAATCATGAAACTTAATTAAAATTTAGAAACTCCAGGGTCGGTCTCGCATAGTATGTAATAAAGTTGTTACCTATGAGAATGACTTGCATTACATTTGCTTACTATAGCTACAAATTAATAACTTTTACCTCATTAATAGACGATTTTGAGATTCAAATTGTTCAAAAAAATTGATTACTGTACTATCCCTATAACCCTTCCTAAGTTGAAAAAAATAATTTGACCAAGTTCCATCGTAATCGCATGAACGTTTTAGGTAGGTGTATGTGAAATACAGGCACACAGTCATTTTTACTTATATAGATTAGTAGTTGATTATTTAATGGATTATTGTGTTTGATATTTTACATAATATAACAATGGAAATATATATGCTTTTTATGTTATAAAATATAAAAATAAAAATTTCAGCTCAAAGTAATGTTATAAATTGTACCATTTTTTTATTTGTATTGTAATTATTCCTTGATATTATGCGTTAAGTAACATATCTGTAAATCTATTAATAATGAATCGTTATATGATAAAAAAATTGTTTCGATACTCTAGATCACAGCATGCATATTTTTTATTTTTCATGCCAAAAATATGTATTTATTATATGATAATAATATAGAACCATAAAAAGTATCGTTATAACTGTGAACTTAATCACCAAATGTTAAAGTTGTGAAGCAAGCAATTCTACATATCTTCGGATTAATCATATTTAATGCAACTTTTATAATACTAGCTGGTATCCGACGAGTTACTACTATGGAAGAATATATTATTAATGACAATCAATCAATAACTTGGCGATGCTTTATCAAAATAGGAGGAACCTTGCGACAGTTTATGAAATACGATTACACAAATATTCAGTTTTATATATTAGATTTGTATATTCTTTTAGAAATGTAAAACTCGGCGTTCTTTCAGAATGGTGATGAAAGAAACTATTCATTGTATCTACTGATTCGTTTAATATCCATTCGAAATTCTCAAATTTAATTATAGAGTATAAAATTAAAATATTTTCTTTTAAAACTGATTCAACACATAAATTATATTTATGCCATGAAATCATTAATATAGTTGTAAATATAATTTTTGAAAAATTAAGATGGTGCAAAATTATTTTTACTGCAATATTTTTGGTGCTTACTGGGGCAGGCAACGTTTAATTAAAATACAAAACCCTTAGGGTTGGTATCCCCAAAACATTCTAGTATAATCTGTAATAAAGCTGTTACATCTGAGAATGACTTGCATGAGATTTGCGTTCTATAGCTGCAAAATGTTAACATTTAACTTGGATTTAGCATTCCAACAAAATTTATCAGCATGTTATTTGGAAATGAATCTTTGGTAAATAAATGTGGTTGACATTCGAATTTATATTTTAATTTTAGATAATTGTTCTATCCTTATAATCATCCCTTAGATGTAAGCAAAAAGTTAATCCAATTTCATTACAATCGGAACGGTTTAGGAAGACATAAAAGACATATAGACAAGCATTCATTTTTACTTATATAGATTTTAATAATCATCCTTGTTGAGACTCTCATATACTTGTATGCAAAGTTTACAGCAGAGCATCAAAACTCCTTTCAGTTTTTGTAGTTAGATTAATTCTTACTGTCTTATAGTCAAACAATATTTAAAAATAAACAGTGCAGAGCTTTAGATTGCATCTCCGATCGAAAGAATAATTGTTTTAATAAATATCACATAACATCAAATCCTTCTATAAAAGATATCATAAAATTTATCTCGGAGCTTTACGTTAAAACATCTACGTGAAGCAATAATGAAAATTTTATACATATTTTGAGAGTGAAAATAACCAAAAGAGGCATGATAAACTAAATACTTCAAAAGTGCGGTTTCGTAAACAGTTATGAAAATAAATGTGTTTCAGCCTCGTTTATATTCAAAAATTTATGCAGCGCATTTATTTTACCCGAAAGCAATCAGGTTTTATTTGTGGGAAGAAAATTCATCGCATAAAAAAGGAAATAGGTAATGGAACTTTCTTTTCAAGAAAATTATCCTCGTGTGAAAATAAACACTTGTGTAATTTGCAGAAAACTCACTCGCACGACACAACAGAAGATTTTATATTGTAGCCTGGAGAAATAGAAGATAATGTTTATCTTGAAAACACTTTTCTCCATTCATTTTCTTCCTCATGCATTCAGGTTTCTCTCCATTTCGGAACTGATAATTTGGATTTTGAGATGAATAAACTGATATAATTAAATGTCTCTGTAATGTTCTGTAAATAAGTTTATTACATAAGTTGATCACAAAACTTTTTTCCTGGATTATAAACCAATATAAATGAAGTTAATGTGTCAGAATACGTTAAAGAACATTGGTCGGCGATTTATTACTATTATTATTATTATTTCTTGCTGTTCTGACATTCTAGAACCAAAATTTACACATACCATCGGTGATCTATTTTCCGACAAAGCATCATTTATCTTTCAACAGGATTCAATTCCTTGTCACAGAGCAAAACTATCGAAAAAATTGTTAAGCATAAGGAGCATTGATTTTTTATCGTAGACAGAAAATAGTCCCTACCAAAACATTATTGAGAATTTACGGTACTACTTGAAAACTCATACGTTTGAAACGTTCATCAAATAAGGAGAGGAATAAGTGAGGCTATAATTATATCTTGGCATCATGCAATAAACGCGAAGAAGAGCCTCTTAACCCTCTCTTCAGCTCAATGAAACATCGGTGTGAAGTTGTAATAACAAATAAAGGCTACCCTATTACGTACTGATAACTCACAGAAGTCATCAGCATCTAATGTGTCTCGATAAAAATCGACATGTAACATTTTTTTTGTATCACGAATATTTGAAATTTGATTTGTGCACTGAATTTAGCAATAAATTTCCTAAAAGGTGATATGCATTAGTTTGCATTTTTTGAAAAGTTACATTTTTCATAAGAATACAAAGTCAGAAAACATAACGATTTTCAAAAATGTCCCTAATTTTGGACACCACTATATACATAATACAATTTTAATACTAAAATAAAATTTAAATAGATGAGAATTAACAGCAATGAAACAAACTTCCCCTCTTACCTTGCATAGAGTAAAATGATCCGTTTAAAGTATGTTTTACTATAAATCATTAGCTTATATTCAAAGTTTTTAAGCTCATATTTTTTGTTAGATTATTTTTATAACATCTTGAAGATACATTTTTAAATCAATGAGTAATTTAAAGCCGGCAGCAGCTGTAAAATAATAATGAATTTGTTCATAAAAAATTAATATTCTTTAAAAGGTGGATGATTTATAGGTATTTTACTCTTCAGCTTGTTTTCGCATATTTTTTTTTCTTAGATGAAAGATTTTTTTTATGAAAATATGTGCACACTTCATGAAGAGGTAACTCCGTTTGCTTAGGTATTAAAATCCGTGTCTAGAATATTAACTTATAATCTCTTGGGCCAAATTATAAATGCGACTTTTTTTCTTTCAAGTTAATAATGTTAATAATAATAGTTTAAATTGATTTCAGAAGGCATAAAATTCTTTTTGAAATGTTATATTTGCTAAAAAAATATATTTCATATTTTACTATATTTTCATTGTTTGAGTGATTATTCTTTTTTTTTATATAAAAATGAGCCTCTTCTGATAATAAAGATAAATGTTTGTCTTTTTAAAGCTCTACAAGTGCGACGTACAGATACCAAATGTAGCATATGTATACGTTTCAGGTAGGAACGTTTCACACAGAAGTCAATCTAGTCTTGTAACAATCATCGGGAGGGGGGGCTAGTATTCAAACAAATCATGCAAATTAGGGTAGCTCGCCAGATGTTCAGCAGTGTCTACATTTTTTGTTAAGTTTTATTTTCTCGGAATAGTTGGGACCTTTGATTAGAAGCGTCATAACAAAGCCACTAAACAAATGCAATTGCTCGTTCTTTGCAGCTACTAGGTGGCTTATGAACTTACCACCACAATATCTTGCAATACGACATAGAAATGAATGGATTAATTGTTCGCACACACTTATTCACTGTAATGTAAATTAATTGCTGTCTAAATAGGGCCATATTTTGTTTATAAAGTGTCTCCAAATGATTAATTTTTGGTAAGAGTTGGAGTTCTTCTTTTATCGAATCATATTTATTCAACAGATTTGCCAGATGCTCTATATTTTGGGGCTGGTTTCTCTTTGAATGGCCAAATTGCATGCTGTCTCATGTTATCTCAGATATGGTTAATGTTCTGGTATAGAAAGATGGTATTCCTCATCTAATCGCTCGTTCAAATGGACATGCTAACCCCATAGATTTCCTTGATGGTAAAATTATACAGGATATATATACTAATGTCATAGATTTGGTTAATGGCAAAATTATGCAGGATGGACATACTAACCGCATAGTTTTGGTTGATGGCCAAATTTTACACGATGGCGATGCTAACACCACAGATTTGGTTGATGGAAAACTATACAGGGTGGACATACTAATCACATAGCTTTAATAGATATAAAATTATATAGGATGGACATACTAACCACGTAGAGTTGGTAGATGGAAAATTATTCAGGTTGGCCATGCTTACCCCATGACGCTCGCTTGATGGAAAATTATTTTGTGTTGGAGCAATTGTATGGCTTTACTGGCAAGTTCCCTATTTAATGTTTGAGTTCTTTAAAAAAATATATTACTGTACTCAGTTCAACTCTTTCTCTCTCTGCATTTTCAATGAACATTGGCACACAGACAAGTTCTGTGTGAATTAAGGTATTAAACATCTTCATGAAGAGCAGTGATATCGCTTTCTTGACAAAGTAAAGAATGAACAACTACACACTAAAGCTGATTATATATGAAACTCAAATACTGAATTTTTTGTATACTTTTGTTTCGTGTGTTTTCCAGATTTAAAAAAAGCCAATCATGTTTGCTTTATACCTTATTTATGAATCCCATTTTGATTAATAGTGTCTTCGCGTGACCAGCTAGTTAAGTGTATATATAGTAAGTTTTATTCTGTATAAATGGATTAAATGTAACATCATATCTTTGATATCATCCTATGGGCATATATTAAAACAGTATTTTAGTTTATTTAGTCAAAGTTCAGATACTTAAATAGGGAAGGTAAGGTTAACCAGGTTGGTAAGGAGTTGAATTTGCGTCCCTTAGGCTGCGAGTTCAAACCCCGTCGGCAGAGGAACGTGTTTAGGGTGGCTGACTCACATATAAATCTGTTTGGGTCGCAAAGTCCTCCACGTCGAGAATAATACCACTGGGGGTACTTCATCAACTGCAGTCGACCACAACCAGTCCTGTCGATACTATTACGTTCAGTGGTGGCGGGGTGGTTGGCTGTATACAAGAAGGGAGTACTGGATCAGGTCTAAATTACGATCTGTGGATGGGTGACTGAAATGAATGAATGAAATATGCCCTGTAATAAGGGTTGTGACGCGTATGTAACTAAGACGTATTCTTAGCAGTAGAAACAGGTTAATGACGTGTTAATTAAGACAATTCGTAAGAATTAAGAAAATTCGTAAGTTAGACAATAACACTGCTATTTTCAAGGTGAAAATTACAACAGCAGAAAAGAGATAATTCAAAAGCCATAGAGTGAAAACCGACTCCAAAATAAATTTATATCAGCATACTAGAGATATTTCAAAAGCTATTCTGTAAAAGCTTAATAAAAAAAAGGATAAATCGCCAATTTATTGCCTACAATTTTGTATACAGCAACATGAGATCGCACTCAAAATCTTTACATTTTTATACTTTAAAAACCGCAATCAAAAACAACATCATCTTACAACAAAGCGAAAAATGCCAAAATTCATCTTATTTTTAATTATTTAGATTATATATATATTTAAGCTATTCTTAGCAGTAGAAGCCGGTTAATGATGTGTTATTCAAGACAATTCGTAAGTTAGACAATAACACTGTGATTTTCAAGGTGAAAACTACAACAGCAGAAAAGAGATAATTCTAAAGCCATAGAGTGAAAGCCGACTCCAAAATAAATTTATATCAGCATATTAGAGATATTTCAACACTTGTCAACATTGTACGTCACACTTGTAGAGTTTTAAGCAGCCGCTGCCGATTATAATTTAATCATTAGATTAAAAATGTATCTACAACATGTTATAATTATCTACAACAATAATCTAACAAAAAATATGTCATAAAAATTTCGAATGTAAGCAATTGATTTATAATTAAACATACTTTAAAGGGATAATTTTACTTCATATGAATATTTGTTTCATTGCTGTTAATTCTTATCTGTTTTAATTTAATTTTGTTGTTAAAATTGTATTGCGTATAGAATGGTTGCCAAAATTAGCGGCAATTTTGGAAATCGTTATTTTTTTTCTGATTTTGTATTCTTATAAAAAATTTAACGCTTCAAAAAATTCAAATTCAGGCATATCACCTTTTAGAAAATGTATTGCTAAATTCAGTGTACAAATGAAAATTCAAATATTTGTGATACAAAAAGCGTTGATTGTCAATGATTATTAAACTGCATTAAACACTGATGACTGCAATGAGTTATTATTTTACAGGGAAGGCTTTCTTTGTTATTACAGCTTCACACCAATGTTTCATTGAGCTGACGAGAGTATGGAGCTCTTATTTCGTTTATTGCATGATGCCAGGAAACAATTATATCCTCACTTAATCATCTTTTATTTGTTGAACGCTTCTTAGGCACAAGAGTTTTCAAACGATGCCATAAATTCTCAATAATTTTGTGGTCAGGTCTGTTTTCTGGTCATGATAATAATTCAATACTCTTGCCAGGCTCTCGATATTTTTGCTGTATTGTAAAGAACTACAATGGGCTAAAAAATAAATGATGCGTTGTTAGAAAATAGATCATTGGCCCCAGGTGTACGTTTTGGACCAGAATAGTGTCAATATATTTTCTTGGCATTTAAAGCCCTATTTATAACACGAAGAAGGTGGATACCGTCTGCTTGCAGGCATGAGCAAATCATAACACTAACTGAGTTCTACCTAGTTATTTGAATACAGTCAGGACATAGCTCTTCATCTGTTCCAGGTCTTACTTATTTTCACCAAGTTATCACTCCTTATAACATGTGACCACTGTTTAGTTTTAGTTCAGTTTAGTTCTGTTCACATCCCTTTATGAAGCAACACTCGAATTATTTGGGACGGAACTGGTCATATTGAGCCAGGGTCAGATGACGTGAAGGACACTTGAGCTGGCACCTCCCTCTCCACACCACACCAGTGGGAGGACATTTGGCCTGATAAATTTAACGTTCAACAGACCAACTTAAACGGCGGTTCTTCGGTGTAATCAATTCCCGCACCTGCAACCCTCCGGTTCCGAAACCGAGACCTTACCACCAGGCCACCGCGGCACCATGTGACCACTGATCATCTGTGCAATCACTGTGTTCCTTTACCTACTGCCATCTTTTTATGTGCTGTAGTAAATTGAGATAAGACTCTTTTTGAAGAATTCTGTCTCTCAATCCAACATCTAATATCAACCATTTTTGTTTAGGAACGGACAAAAATGAAAGCAACATTCATTTGATTTTTGGTGACCTCTGATGACTTTCTTCGATGTAGGAGACAGAGTCTCTACTTATTTCAGTAATCAGCAGATGTGGGGCACCTTTTTACATCCTCTCCTGTTTTGTTCTTTATAAAATGTATCCCCTGATGTAGTAAGTTATATCTTTGACCTCCGACCCGCCACTAACGGACACGAATAAAACCTCGCACGACTGAATGACCGGACCACGGCTACAGCAACACTGGCGGGAGCTGTGGTTGAGTTCTGAGGGCCATCACTGGTCACAGCACAACCCTCCTTGTAAGGAAAACGCCCCATCATCGATGGAATTGCCAGGAACCCCATCTATTATTGTATCCACCGGATTGGCGAGATCCAACCGACATGCCGGATGGGGGTCCTGAAATCCTGATGACGTAAACAAAACTTTTGGAACCTACATTTAGTCATGGAATCACCCATCTATCTTGCAATTTATGCATAGTAAAGACCACATTCATGTAACTATCTTTCTAGGTGTCCAATTTGTTCTTTTATTTGATGCCATTTCTTCTAGACTAAATATTAGAAATATTTACGAAACTCCATATTATGTATTAAAAGGTTTAACCCTTAACTAGGGAGGTTAAAATTTAGGACGTGACTGGGGATGTGCGGTGTACGAGACCGCGTACTCTTACACTCAGATCGAAGTTTTGAATGAAAGTATCAGATTGAAAATCAGCCAAAACTTCTTCAGACTTTATCCTTACTATATAAATATGTACTAAAAAATTTTCAAAATATTGTAATCACTGGAAAATGTGACAGCGTTGGAACATATATTTTCTTCTCAAATGACATGCAGCAATAAATAACATTCTTGAAAAAATATATTAATACATAAATTTTACATTATATTTATTTTTCAAGTATATTAAAGTGTGTAGTAAACAATAAAATGTAAAATTCAAAATTACAGGGAAAATGATAAAAAAATGACTATGGGTTGAATTGATACTTTTTTATCGTTTTGTGTGACTTTCATAGCAACGTTTTCTAGAGTATTCAAAACTTAAAGATAAATAACCAGTATAAAAAACGACGTAGAAATTATGTATATGTATCTCGACATATTAATATATTCTATAAATTTTTCAAAAACCCTTATCACTAGAAAAACGAATGATGTCTGAACAGACAGATCAGAATCAGTTGAATGCGTACTGTCATCGAAAAACTCTTCTGTACAATTATGTTTTTCACTAAAATAGCTTTGATTCATTTAAAAGTGTTTGGAGCACTGCTTCAAAACAGAAGCAGTAAATTGGGTGATATTTCAGAACCCAAGTTTTCAGCGCCATATGCTAAACCTTGTTTATAACCGGGACTCTAACAGGGATATACGGTCTTAGAGACATCACTTTTAGAAATAACTGGATTATGTTAAATACTATCAGCTAAAACCTGTTAAAAAAGTGCAAGTATATCGAAGTCCGTGAAACAGGAAGCTACGCGGTCAATCCATTCAATTAGGATAAAAATTGAATAGGGGTGAGTGAAATCCATTGCTAGAACTCTCTCAGACCGCATGTATCCAGTTAGGGTTGAAATATCTAATTTGGAATTTGTTTACATAAAATACAGTCTTCTTTGAATGGCAAAAAAATTCTAATAATGTCGTTTTTCAACTTTAAACAGGATGTGAGCTTTGGATAGCTTTTAATAACATTTGAATGGCTCTCAGAATAAGAACTGTTATTTCTCAGATAAATTAGAAATTTAGATCCACTCTATCGCTCTATTTGTTATTCATATTAAATTTAGAATAACAATTTTTGCATAGTAGGTAATTACATTTTGTTTTTTACATTGAAATCAGCACTGAATTCTCTTTAACACCATATGTGCACCATTTTAGCTGCATTTTGCTTTGGCACTGTATATGATTTTCAAACCTAACGATATTATTTGTACAGATAAAACAGAAAAATAGAAATACAGAGCATTTCTATCTTAAAGTTGATAAAAACGGTCTAAGAATAGACAATTCTTCATAATTTTGTCTGTGAAGGGAATAAAATCTAATGTTCGATTTCGTGTAATGAAAAATTTTATGTGAAAGGCTTTTGTGTTAAATATTTTTAAAAATGTCATTTATTGTGTAGAGTTACTTTCTTTACAAAGACGAAATATAGTTAAAATAAAGGAAAACATTTACTTACTTTGACTTATGTTAACATTGGATCTATAGTTAGTTATTTTTCATTCTTTGTTGTAAAGTACTATAGTTCTAAAATTAACTTTTTTTTCTCTCAAAAGTTTGGAGATAAATTTGTTAACTTAAAAGCTTCGTTTGTTACACTTCGTTAGACACTAGAAACTTCCCTCCCTTTTTCTTACTACGATTTAGTGAGAATTCAGTTGTTAAAATTTCGATTCCACTCTTATTTATTTTCCATGAAAGTAATAAACAGGATAAAAGTAATGCTTTTGAGAGGATTTTCGGTGAAACTCTGGAGCTTAAGGAAATATTCATTAAACTTCCTTATTATTTCCAATAAGATATTGTTTTAAAAAGTATATTTACATGTGATATATATTATCTACGGGTTTTGAATCCATTGTGAGCTGAAGAATAAATACAAAATTGCATACCGCCGGGTAAACATCGTGATTAATTTCAATCCCTGATTAAATTAAATAATTCTAGATAACTTTTAGTTAAAAATATACGATGAAATGTCCTTACGAATCTAAATTATTTCAGTGATGCGAAATTAAAGATAGAACTCTATTATTAGAACGAAAATTAAATTGTAAATAAAATAAATGAAGCCTGAGCATTCAGTTTCTCTTTTATTTTTAATTTTAAAATGAACATAATTATCAATACCGATAACATTTTTAATTTTTTAAATATGTTTCAGCTTTGACGAATAATTAAATTCAACCACGAAAATATTTTCTATTTGTTCAAGAAATAAATGCTTGATTAGAATATCCATAAAAATATTCTTACGTGGTTAAAAAAATTTTCGGGTTTTTGTACGATTTCTTAAATTATTTTAGGATTTATCACTCGAATACAATTGTAAAAGGCTATGCTTGCTTCGTATTTTTTTAAAACACCTAATTGTTCCTTAATGAATAAAATGCACAGCTGTCATTTAAAATTTCTAGCAAATTCAATGTGTGTGGGTGCGTGCGTGTGAAAGTGAGTATGTATGTAATGATATTTTAACAACTAATTCCTATCTACATAAATTTACAAAATTTTATCTTAATTTATTCTAAAGTAACGTCATTCTAAAATATTCTCTATTCTTTTCTTATCCAATCTCAATTTTCCTACTTAATTAAATCAAGAGCAGTTTTGTAAAATTGCTGAATCGGCTAAAATCCGAAGCGTTCTGAAGCTCTGCTGACTTAACAAATATGTTTTTAAAAGATCCCTGTGTTTACCTTACTTGTTGTTGACGTATCGGAATCTTAAGAACATTTTAGTACTGTTAACAAATAGTTTCCCTATCATTTCATATCTCATGCTATATAAGAAGAGGGATAATTAATTTCTTTCCTCTTCCCTAGTATTGTTTTAATTAGAAGTCATTAAGTGTACAAACAAAACTAATGGTTCATCGTTCTAGAAATTTTTGAGCAATCTTCATAGCACTTTTTGCATGTTGTGTTGAATACTTGATTTAAATTGGCATTAAAATATGATTACTTTGTAAGAAAAAAAATAAGAACGGTTTTAAGAAATTTTGTGATAGTTGAATATGTAAAGAGTCATTTATTTATTTAAAATAATACAGAAGTTTTTTAAATCTTCAACAGTCATTAGCTTTAATCATAATTATATCATTAATTTTTTTTAAAAGGCACAAAGAATACATCCAAAGATATTTTGTATAATTTGTTGATATTTCCGTACTGAATGGAATTTAAAGATATTGCCAAAAACAGAATCTCTATTATGTTAATGTCCTAAAGAGTTTCTCAGATTTCTTTATTTTCTTGAATTTCATTATAAATAAAACATACCTAATTTTGCATTCTTTTTCTTGACATTGCTTAATCTCTCACATCAGTTAAATCTTATTTCACTTTCTTATTCTCTTTGATTTAGATTGAATCAGTGACAGAAATATCAAATAGTTTTATTGCCAGGATGCCATAAATATTTTGTATTTTGCATAACATTGCTTTGCTTTTATCCGCGGATCTGTGACATTTCAAAACTTTTATCACGTGCAAAGAAATGTATTCGCATTAGCATTAAACAGTTTTCTCGTAAATACTCATGCGTCATAATTTGAGAAAAGTATATTTAATATATTAAAAAGCTAATAAACGTATATTTATTCATAAATTTGTTTGTGTTCAATTCCGAAAAAAGTACTCGTTGCCTTCCTACCTTACATGAATTACCAAGGGAAAAAATATTTCTTTTAACAAGTGTTCCACATGACGAATAGTATTGGAGAATGAATTATGACCGCTAAATAGATTTCTCTAAACATCCGATTTCCTAGTTAGAATATCTAATACATAGCTTTCATAAATAATATAAAGTATGTGGCAATTTGTTTTAAAACGGATAATGTAGATTAAAGAAAATCGTTTATGATTTTAAATATCTTAATTTAGATGTCATATAAATAAAAATAAAAAAACTAATTATTTTATAAGGGCTAAAATGTTTCATATCTGAGCTAATAACAAGTGATATCGAACTATAATTTCTCTTAATATATGCAAATATATTTATATTTTATAATTTAAATATTAACAAAATTCAATCTAATTTAAATTCATACGCATCATAAAGCATTTCAATATGAAAAAAGAATTAAAAAAACATCAGCAATCGCCCTACGAATAAATATAATATTCGTGAGATGTGTGATCATTGTTAGTTTAGATAATAATAAGTGCCAAGTTCAATTTATTTTAAAAAGCTCTCAGATAATTTTCAGCTACCTTGTAGTTTTTTTTTTCCAAATTAAGTGAAAAAATTTTTTCTATTTTTTATTTATATGTATTAAATAAATATTATTTATTTCTATATTTTATTTCCTATTTTTAATGATATTATTCTGTGTTTTGATTCTTCATTGGAATATTCGTAATTTTTTAAAGAAGAAGCTTCAAAATTTAAAAATATCATTTTAATATTTGTTCAGTTATACGGTGACAGTATTTTTTCATCAGCATTTCTTGTAATGATATTATATAAATATATATATATATTTTGATAAAAACTCTCTTTTGTTATCGCTATTCTCAAATACAATTTTTTTTCTTGTTTTGTATTCCCTCTGATTTTATAATGAAATCCAATTTTTCAATTAGGACCAAATTTAAGACTCAAAGTTAAAGCGAAATCTAAGAAGAAACCTTATAATTTCATTC
Source organism: Argiope trifasciata (assembly GCA_026543055.1). NCBI lineage: Eukaryota > Metazoa > Arthropoda > Arachnida > Araneae > Araneidae > Argiope > Argiope trifasciata. The sequence goes on along the minus strand of JAPMOQ010021317.1, from coordinate 5,251 downwards.
TTCAAAAATAGACGCTTCAAAATTTTAAAATATTATTTCAATTATTCAGTATCAGAATTTTATATATATATATATATATATATATATACATACAAAAATAAACTCCCTTTTATTATCTCACTTCCCAAATATAAATTTTTTTCTTGTATTCTCTAATCTTGTAATGAAATCCAATTTCATAATTAGGATCAACTTCAAAGTCAACTCAAAAACTAAAAAGAAAACTTATAATTTCATTCTTGAAAAATATGAGTATTTGTAAGAAAGTGAAATAATATTAAAATTACTGTAAGAATTTCGATACACTATAAGATAAAAGAAACTTTATTTTATTTTCATTTACTTTTTAACTAGAATTCATTTGGTTTTCTGTAACAGTTGCATCAATCAGCAATGCAGCAGAAAATTTCGGTAGGCTTTGTTTCTTTAAAACAAATAAATATTTGAAAATAAACACTCTTCTCAGAATTCTTCAAATATTCTTTGAAGGTATTCCAAGCATCCAAATAAGAATATTATATTTACATTTTGTATAATTTGTGATATATTTTCCTATAACATATTTTTATTTGAAAATATTTTATATTATTTTTACGTGACAATCTGAAACATACAATAATACAGAAACTCATGATTTGTACAATGATTCATTCTTTCTTTTGTTCAAAAAAATCTTTCCCCTTGTCAAAATAATTATGATTTATAGATGCAAAGTACCTGAATATCGTAATCACAGAACTAAGATTTGTAGAAAATTTTAAGGAAATATATTTTTCAGTTTCACAAATTTTGAAATTGGATAATTTTTGGAAATTCTTTGTACTTCAAATGCTTAAAGCATATGGTATTTTTTATTCAAACAATCATCAATAAGCAGCTTCTCATTCAAATTTATCAAAGTTTTATATTGTGAATTTAAGATTCTAATACAATTTAGAAATTTCAAATAATATCATTTAAGTTGCTTTCTTAAGTCGTTATATCTGACATTCTTGCATATTTTCAGTCACTTAACTCATTGATTGCCGCAAACGCTCCTGTGCGTGACAAATAATATGTGATTATACCAAACCATCTATGTTATTAGATGACATCTTCCCTGCTACAGTTGAAAGATAGCAAAGAAGGGCTCTTATCATTAGATCGATGATCCTGATATTAGGCGAGGTTAGTGGCAGTGAACGGGTTAATGTTTTGAAATAACATTATCATTGAATTTTGGATTTTAAATAAAAATAAATGAAGCAGAGTTTTAATGAAATTATGTTATCTTAAGTTTCCACTGAGGAGGTCACAGCAATAAAAATAAAAGAATGCCCGTTTAGGGCCTTGATATTTTTCTTAATAGAAAAATGAAAACTCCATTCTTTCTCTGAGATAGATGTTTATGAATTGTTGATCATGGTTTCAAAGAGTTAAATATAGAATGCGTCGGAATTCTCTTTTCACTTTTTCAGACATTTGATAAAAAAATTCTTTCTGTCGTTGATACATACGATATTCAATTAATTAAATTAAAATGAAATATTTGTCGATCAGTTGGTAAGAATATGTTGATAATTGCTGAAAATTTCAATTGTTTCCTAAGTAAAATATTGATCGATTCGAATTTCATTTCAACAATAAGATATATTTACATGAAACACGCTTAAGATATTTTAAAAATAAAATTTATTAATTTCACCTAAATTAAAATGTTATAATTAATTATGCAGGGACACGAATATTTTCATACATTTAATTTCTTTCACAATAATAATTATTTTTGAAAAAATACGATAGAAATAATGCTTCTGAATAAACTAATTTTTAACTGTATTTATAATCCATTGATTAATTATATTATTTTTTCACATAATTAACTAAGGCAGAAAACAGTGGTATGTTCAATTATAAATGAATTTTATTTCAAGAATTCTTGCATCAGTTTTTAGTTTTATTTATGAAAATTATTGTGTCAATAATTTTTGATAATGCATTAATGATTTGAAAATTTTTTTTTTTTCATTTCTTCTAATTTTAAATACCGATTATTCATATAATATGTCGAGTGTAATATAAAAAATAATGTGCTTATTTTGAGGCGACATAGTACTAGAAAAATAATCATGATATCGGAAAAGCTTTTATTGGCTCATAGGATAAATTGAGCCATTCTAAATGCGTCTGCAAACTTTTACAGTCGTAGCGTTATTTTTTATAAGGTTAGTGAAGAAATTACATAACAGGAGATTAAATAATGTTACCACACCCACTTTTCAGATTCAAACACCCATAAAAGAAGCTCATTTGGCAAAAATATTGCCAATTTAAGGACTTTTACCTATTGAGCTACTAGAGCGATGTATTTGGTGCATGTTACAAAACTTCAGTGAGACTCAATTCACTGTCATTTGGAGAAAATGCTTAAAAGTTACTGCATCGATCAAACAGTGTACCAGAAATAGGTAGAAGAATAACGGAAATAGCAATCAAATAATGGAAATAGCAAACTGAATAGAAAAAATATACATTTAATCCATTTTGATATGCTTATTAATTTTTTAAAGGTATTATGATAAGATTTGTGATATATTGATCTTTAGTTTGTTTTTCTTTATGCATCTTCAATATACAAATATGTTTTGTTTCCATAAATTTTTGAATTTTTTATCTTTAAGCAATTGAGACTGACTTGAATCAAGTCGTCTAAAAATTATAGGAAAATTGGATTCATTTTATATTATGATTTAGAGTGAAAAAAACTTTAAAAGGGATTTCTCCTTGCTCATTTTTTGCTTATAAGCTACATTTCGAAAGCCAAAGGCTTTCTTAAAAATGGAGGTAAAGGTGTGAGATTATTTATGAATATTCAGATATATATGTTTTATAAAACACAGCATGAGATTAACTTTAAGGCGTCTAATATTTTTTTTTAAATGTCCGAAATCAAATTTCCTGTATTTTTCAGATTCTTTTTTTTTTGCATTTCTACAGTAAAATAATAATAATCAATTAAATATTGCTGACAGAAGAAAATTCATTCTAAGTTTTATTTCGTATGTTAATAGCTACCTAGAAAAAAAATTTGAGGAAAAAATCCTCATATTTAAAAAAAATCTTAGGGCCTTTATAAAATTTAAACAATTTCAGAAAACTTTAATATAAAAATATTGAATTATTAAAAAAAAATATTTTATGGAAGTACTATTTCATATAAAATAAAGTTAAAATAAAATTGTAAACATTAAAATTCAAAGGTAAAAATTTTGAGGCACTTGTCGCCTTCAATGTGAATTTTTTATGCGTTTAAATAAAATAACATTTTAAAGAGATTTGTTATTATGCCTTTCATTTTTTTTTAAATTGATAGAAATCTGTAACAACTTTGCATAAATACGTAAACTAGTAAACACAGTTTTAATAAAATTGTGAGCTCTGTAGATCATCTAAAATATACAACTGGCAGACAAATGCCAACCAGACACTAAAAAAAAACCAATTAGATATGAAAAATAGAAGTAGACTTCGAGGAACAATGTCCCTGAGGTATTTCAAATACACCACTTCGTAGTATCCTTTGCCCTTTGAGTCAGAGCAGCCGACTTTAATAAAAATGCCAAAATTCGAGATGAGTTGAGAACTGTTTTCAGCTCTGAAGGTGGAAAGTGCCGAAAAATAAAGATGAAAGGAATCGGAAGGAGTTTATTAAAAATTGCCAGACAAAGACGGAATCATTAGTCGAGGTTTCATGGGGCAGAATAAGATGGAAATCCTATCAAAACTTTTTCAATTTTGTTCTCTAGGGAGTTGCCAAGAAGTTTTGCTAAGTTTTTGTATAAAATTCTCACAATGTTATATTTAAAAACAAAGATCTGGAAACTTTCGTTGATACATATGTGCATTATTTTGAGTTTAGAGCACTGAAATGAACGATATTGCGATAAACGTGTTTTCACATTTCTTCTCTAAAATATCCAGTAAAACCAATATTGAACTGTATTTCACAGAAATTAGACTAAAATAATGTGCTTTGTTTTGTTATATTGCTCAATAAATTTGACGATTCTAAATCAGGTGTCGTCCTCATCATTTGACCATGGCTCGAAATGCGGTGGTACGTTCTAAAATAGCCCTAGTATTGCTTTACAAAGGCGCATTAATATAACTAAACGAAACTAAAATTGGTGATTCTAAATACTGTTATTGTGTTCTGTTGTGGCTTCTTGGTAAGGTCTCGGCTTCGGAATTGGAGGTTTTCTGGCTCCAGACTCGATTCCACTGAACTGCTCTGGTGTTGCTTTCGTCATCTGAAAGCTGTTCAAAATGACGAGATATCCTAAATAAAATATTCCTAGGGTTGCTTCAAAACACAATAAACATTTCTTTAGTAGGAAACAAAAATGACGTTTATATACACGAAAATAACACAGCACAATGAACAGTGAAAACGAACAATATGAACAGTGACAACAGATATGAACAGTGAAGACGAACACACAGCAGCACATAATAATGACAGTAGCCCACAAGTATTAGCAGCTTCAACAGAACACAAAACTTTCAGGGAGAATTTAGCAGGAGAAAGGATCCTCGGAGCTTCACTCTACAGTCATTCCAGGGGGCTGAAACTCTCCCCGGTCTCTTCTTTAGCTGCCAACACACTACTTCACACTACGGGCAAAGACTAAAGACAGAATACTGCACAGAGCGATTAAACACTCTTCTGTAAGCATGTAAAAGTTAATTTATTGAAGCTTCAAAAAGCGTAGGCAAGAATGTTTATTATGATGATTGTCCTTATGATTTTTCTTTTTATTTTATTTTCAAATCCGCTTTCACAGTATAGCTTTTGTAATATGTATCGTCTTCTAATGTAGTTTTATTTTGGAGTAGGTTTCACAGTAGAATTTTTCCATTATATATCGTCTGTTAACATAGTTTTATTTTGGTGTCGACTTTCAATTGCATAGCTTTTGAATTGTCTATTATCTGCAGTTATAGATTTTGCCTAGAAAATCACAGTGTTATTGCCTAATTTGCGCAATTTCTTTTTTTTTAAATATAAACCAAACAAATTGAAATATTGTTTGTTTAATCGGTAATGATGGTTGGTACAGGGATAATTTCAACGAATTAAACTAAGGCTATTAGAAATTAATGTATACAGTTGTCAAATTATTGCCAAATAAAGTTACAACTTGTTTCCAAATTATACAATTCCTGAATTATAACGAATTGTCTGAATTAATTTTGTCGCTAACCAGTTTAA
>JAPMOQ010021314.1:0-25737 GCA_026543055.1 Argiope trifasciata | reverse complement strand
TTTTGCAAGACAGAAAATAGAAATTATTTGAGATTGGAATTGGAGGTTGAAGAAAATATACGAGAATAGCATATTTGTAAGAATGATTATTTTCGTATCATTTTCTTATTTTTGCTTTGTTTCGATAGTATAAATAATTATATGTTTTTACCTATTTCATCACCCGATTCTTTCAAAATATATTTTATATTTAAGATCTCTGATTTTGTTCAGGATTCGTTTAGTTATATTAACATCCCGTTTTTTAAAGCAACACGAGGACTGTTTTGGGACGGACCTCGTAATTTTGAACCACGGTCAGATGACGAGGACGACACCTGAAGTGGCACTCCCTCTCCACACCACACCACACCAGCGGGGGGACGTTTGGCCAGACAGATTTAACGTGCAACAGACCCCCTCACACGACGGAGCTTCGGTGGAATCGAGTCTCGAACCTGAAACCTTCCGGTTCCAAAGCCGAGAATTTACTACCAGGCCAACGCGACCCAATTTTGTTCAGGAAGAATTTTGTGAAAAACGTTCGAAAATAGTAATGTCTTAGAATTGTAGCATAAAAAAGATCGAAAAATATGTATTTGATTTCAAAACATTGAAGTTAAGCTACAAAGAGGTATTAAAAATTGAGAAAAAAGATGTTCGTTTTCTAAAAAGAAATTTTGAATCATGTTCAAGTTTAAAGGTTTATCATATGATTTTTCTAATGTTCAAATATATTTCATATTTTATTCATTTGAATATATTTCATTATTTCATAGATCTTCATTCCCTTTCAAAAATATTTCATATTTAAGATCTCTGATTTTGTTCAGCAAAAATTTTGTGAAAAACGTTCGAAAATAGTCATGTCTTTGAATTGTGGCATAAAAAAGATCGAAAAATATGTATTTGATTTCAAAACATTGCAGTTAAGCTACAAAGATGTATTAAAAATTGAGAAAAAAGATGTTCGTTCTCTAAAAAGAAATTTTGAATCATGTTCAAGTTTAGAGGTTTATCATATGATTTTTCTAATGATTTGCAGAGACATATGTTATCGAAATCCTAGTAAAAAAATAAGTATTTTTTTTTATTATTTCTTTAAATATTATTATTCGTCTAATAAATAAATTCATCTGAAATTTTCAAATTTTTGTTCATGGTGTGCAGAAAAATCATTATAAATGTTTCTAAACGAATAGATTACTTATTCTCCAGTTCGGAAACTTGAGAACATATAGATACGTTACTAAGCAAAATTTGAACTAAAAATATGCTTTCGATTTTAATTTATGAGTTTTTTAGTAAGACATTTCAAGCAAAGACTATCATTTGACATTATAGTATCTTATGATATAGATTGACATTATAGTATCTTATGATATAGATCCGGATCCATAGCGCTGGAGGTAGTTTGTGTTTTATTGGTCTCTTGAAATTAAGCAAATTTCAAAGCAAATAATGCATATTTTTGTATAATTTTGTTCAAATTGCGTTGAAGACATCCTAGAAAACGAAGTACGTTGAAATATTTAAAAACTCTTTCAGAAAAACTCTTTCAGGAAAGGCATTTTTGAAGTTCTTTGTGTGAAATGATACCCTCTTATCGGGTGAACATTTTTATTATTTATTTACCTTCTGCATCTGCAAATAAAGTACTTGCGTTTACAGTTCAACTGTTATTAGGACATGTGTGCTCAAACAATTTACAGAACTTGGATATTATTCTACCGTATCCAAAGTTTTTTATTGTGCAGATTCTTACTTTAAATTCCATTTTATAGTAAGTTAACATAAAGGTATTAAATATTAGTTTCCGACTAGATTGTTTGGAAAAATTTATGTTCCCTTTAGTGCATTTAATTAGATGATAATTTTGTTTTGCTAACTAGATTTTTTTAAATGGAACAAGACAACAGGTGTTCAGTGAAGAAGTAACTAATAATATAACTTTATTTTACTCTCCAAAAGGAGAAGAAAAGCTAAAAAATTTAAAGGACTAACATATGAATATTTTTAAAAATCATCAGACTCTGATTCAAATGAAATGATAGAACCGTCGATGTAGAAAGATAGAAAAAAAAAATGACCTCAAAACGGAAAATGAAATATCTAAAAACGAAAACAGAAGAAAATCCCCTGATAAAAAGATGAAAGACAATGCATTTCTTGTAAAGGAAAAGAGAAAGAAAGAATGGGGTTTCCAAAGTTTAATAGGTAAAAAATGAAGATGCAAGTAAAAGTGAAATTACACCAGAGGAAAAAGAGCAACCCTTCAAACCATTGAGTACATTAGAAACATTTCAAGATATGTGATAAAAATATAATAATCAAGTTCTAATTTCAAATTTCTAAATGTTTTGTCAAATTCTTCAGGAAACAAAAGGAATTCAACAACTGGTAACCATATACCAACATTCGCAAATGCGGTTAAAAAATAGAACAACGATAGCATAGAGGAAAATAAAAATAAAAAACTTTATGAAAACCAGGTATAACTTTTATTAGAAGTGTTCAAGCATCCAAGAAACTGCTGGTGGGAGAAGAAAGGAATCAATTACAATAAAAAAAAGATAAACCCGAATGAAAAAATTTATAAAGCAACACTGTTGCTGAGGCCTAAAGCAAACCTGCCGACATTGGTGGTTAGACCAACTACAGACACATTAGGCTCATCGATTAAACTGAGAAAAACATTGGAAGCTAATATCAGCCCAAAGGAGATGGAAATTAAAATAATGGGTCTGAAGCCAACAATGGGAAATGGAGTTTTATTTCAAAATGAAACACTGAAAATGGTCATAAAGTTAAAAGATGCAATTAACAGCTACACATATCTGCAAAATGTATGCGATGCTGCTACTCACACATTTAGAATGCCTCAAATAGTTATATATGATGTGGAAAAGAGAGATAAGCATAGAGAGAAGGAGGAATTGAACTTTCTCAATGAAATCAAGTGAAGCAATGACATAATAGGGAATATGCGGGTTCTGTGTAGGAAAAAAAGAATGAGGCAGTTCGACTCACTGGGTCATCAGTTTGGATCCAAAAGCGTTCCGTATAATTAACACGCTCCCTGCCGCGTGCGGCGCATGCGCCCCGCGCTGAACTTTCCGTTCAAGCCATTTGTTATTATCATTGTAAAATGAAGAATTTTAAAAAAATTCATTATGAAGTCAATTATGAACATCTTAATACTACTGCTGATGCCTTCATTTAATCGTGGGGCGTATACGTCCCATGTGTTGTGATGCGCAATTTTTTTCCCGTTACTTGTTTCCTGCATTCCTCGCATTTCGATCAGTCATTTTTTCGCCCATTAATGTGGTTTATAATGAAGGGAAGTCTTTTGTATATACAGTGGCACAAAAAATTGAGAGCACACCATACGTTTACTTGATAAATCTGACTTCGAAATAAATAGCACACTACCGAGAACATGTTTTTATTATTGCATATGAAAAATGGTTTAATTTAAAGTAAAAATAAAGTGCAATCAATGAAAAACTTCTAAACTGAAAAATTTCAGAAGCATTTTGAATAAACATACTCAGATTTTTGTCTCAAAAAATTGAGAGTACACCAACGAAAGGTTTGTAATATCTCGCATAAAAATAATAAATAACTACTAAGTTTCATGTCTTTTTACTTTTATAATGACGTCTTTTTATGACCCAATTTAACCAATTTTTGATGCTATCTGAAGATATTTTACCCCATTTTTCTAGCAACACTTATTTAAATGGGTTTGGTTTCTGATTTTGTGTTTTCGAATAACTTTCTCGAGTATGACCCACAATATATGGTAATATACATTGGCATTGTTGGTATGTATAACTGCTGTTTTTTATGAAAAAGATTCCATATTTTGATGTTATATGCATTCTGTTTGGGGTCGCTATACTGCTGAAAAATGGAATTTTCTCTTAAATCCAAATTTTTTACAATTTCCGTCAGATTGCTGCGAAGTATATCCAAGTAATCCATATGGTTTATAATGCCATCCATAAGATTTAAATTTCCTTACTTGTTTGAAGACAACCTCAAATCATGACGGAGTCACCACCATGTAGGACGAATTTTTTTTAAAATTCAAAGCAGTATTAGGCTTTTTCCATTCAGTACGATTGCTGTCACTGCTAAAAATAGTAAGTTTTCTATTATTACTAAATATAACTTTCTTTCAAAAGTTAATGACCTTCAATTATGAGATTTTTGCGAACTTCAACTGCTATATCTGAATTTGCCAGCTGATAGACGGTTTCTCTCTAATAATGTGACTGTTATATATAGTTTGTCTGATGGAATTTCGCAAAATTTCAGCACACATTTTTGCCTATGATTTGAGAAATTTCTGCTGCAAGTTGGATGAACCATATGGTCTCAGCAATCTAAAGACAAGTGTTAAAAATGTGGGCTTAGATGGACATTTCTTTTTTTCAGCCGTACAACGACTCCAAACAGAATACACGTAACGTCAAAATATGGTATCTTTTTCATTAGGAACCGCTGTTATGCACACCACCACAGTGCTCCAACATCATTGCTATTGAATATTACCATATATTATAGGTCATGCCCAAAAACAGTGGTTCAAAAACATAAAATTAGAAATAAAAACCCATTGTAAACCAGTGTTGCAAGAAAAATGGGATAAAATAATTTCAGATTTCATCAAGAATTGGTCAAATTGGTACAAAGATGTTTAGAGGACATTATAAAAGTCAAAAGACGTGCAACTTAGCAGTGAAACTTTACTTTTATGCGAGATATTTCAAAAATTTCGTAGATGTACTCTAAATTTTTTTTGGCAAAAATTTGAGTATGTTTGTTTAAAATGCTTCTGAAATTTTTCAGTCCGGAAGTTTTTGGCTGATTGTAATTTATTTTTACTTTAAATTGAACCATTTTTCATATGTATAAACAAAAACATGTTTGCACTTATTGGTAATGGGCTATTTATATTGGAAATCAGATTTATCAAGTAAATGTAAGTTGTACTCTCAATTTTTTGTGCCACTGTATCTGATCAAGGGGCTTCATGTTGCAGTCCTCTACGAAAATCAGTGAAGAGGTATAAAAACATTGTATTTAAACTTTGCCTGAACACAGTTGTCCTGATTTCATGAATTATATATAAGTCTTACAAACCGAAAAATAACAAGCATCGAATTACGAAAAAACCTAGCAATGAATCTGATGTCGCTTAATATTAAAAATAATTGTCCAAGATGTGGACAAAAAAGAAATCGACAAGAATTATTTTTTTAAAAGGAGGAAGGCCACATTTATTCGATAAGAAGGCGCTCTAAAATTTGTAATGAAAGAAATATTAAAAATTTGTGTTCCTAATCGGCAAGAAACAGTACTGTAAAAGTTGAAACATTTTGCGATAGTTACGGGGATAAACCTCACTTTTGTTTGCCATTATTTAACAAAGTTCCTCGTTATATCCCTTTGTAATTGCATATAAACGTGAATTTAATTAAAATGTTACATTTTAAAGTGAAATACACACATGATAAAAAAATATATGTGAGGATGCAACTTCTTTGGCATAGTAATATCCAGCCAGGTATTTGTTAAACTAATTTCTAGAAAAATAAATTTATTGGTTTGTTGTGTTATGCATATTAAACTATACAAACTTTCTTTGATATTTATGATTTTTGTGCTATTTTAATTATTGTAAGGCATACACCAGAAGCAAAATAATACAAATGTAAAGCGTGGGGAACATACTCCCAACGCGGCCTGCACGGGAAGTCTTCAAAAAATGGTCTGGCAGGGAACTTGTTAAAGATAAAATAATACTATAGTGTGGTTTCGGTTCTTATAATTTCGAGAATTTGTGGAACCCCTTAGATGTTTTAAATGTCTTAAATTCGGGCATGTTTGATCTAAATGTATGCATAAAAAAGAAAGCTGCTCGAAATGTTTTGAATTGTATAATTATAAAAATTGCACAAAGCAAAATTCAGAAAGCAGAAACTGCAAAGACTATCGCAAAAGAACAAAAATTATGATTCGAACGGATCACATTGCAACATCGGAAAATTGCTCTGCATTTATCAGAGAGAGAGAGAGATCATTTGATTAAACATACTAACTATGGTTAATAGGCTTCTCAATGTTCTTTGGTGGGTTATTCATTATAATATTGGTCTGGGTAAATATGCTGCAAAGAAACTCCCAATTTTGTTTGGAGACAGCATTCCTGATGTTTACTTGTTACAGGAGCCATATGCAATGAAAGGGAAATAATAGGACTTCCCCTGGGATGGAGAATAACTTCTCACCCTTACGGGAAGGCAATATTTGCACTCAGAAACTAAGATATTTCTGTATTAACAAGATTTACTAGCGGAAAGATAATAGCAGCCAATGTGTGGATAGGAAATAATGAAATTACTGTGGTATGGTATACTTCCCACCGACTCAGGATAAGGAGGAAATCTGCTGAGAACTTGAAAATATCTTCTAACTGTTGGGGACCTCATCCATACTTTTAGTAGGAGATTTCAATATTCACAGTTCCTCTAAGGCAGTGTTTCTCAACCTTTTAGTATTCACGGCCCAATTTTCAATCATAATTTTCATCGCGCCCCCCTTCCCCACCGCATACAATAAAATGAATACAATAATAATGTATTTTGAGTATTTTGGCGCTAAATTTACACTACAACCTTAATTTCAAACTTTACAAATTACCAAGAATACGGAAGTTTCTTGACATTTTGCGACACCGATCCTCAGCATTGAAAAAACAAGAATCCTATGCCTTTTTAGTGCTCTTTTATTGCGCCATGTCGGGCATTCTCACGGTTTCGCGAGATTTCGGTTTGTCTGGAATTTGTCTATTGAGCTTAAAAGTTAAGTTAGAAGCGAGCGCAGATGTGAACAAATGTTTTCTCATAGGGAGAAGGAGAAAGTTCTATGACGCCAATTTGAATTCCAGACAATCTCATTCGAGTCGATTCTTCTATCGCTATTGAATCTATTCTGAATGTGTATGTTATATATATTTTCGTGTAATTGCAATTCACCGTATTAAATATTCACGGCAGCAGACTTATGCAGAATCATGGATAAATTTTTAAGCGGGCGTAAGCGAGCATTAGACGATAGATAAGCATCAACAAGTACACAGACGAGCGTGGTTCCGAAAATAAAATCAAGAAAATATTCTCAAGAATACTTAAATTTTGGGTTCACAAGTACTGAAGTAAATGAAGAAGAAAGGCCCCTGTGTATCATTTGCCCAAAAATGTTGGCGGCAGACAACATGAAACCTAATAAACTTAAACGACATTTGGAAACGCTTCATAGTGAGTACGTAAACAAACCCAGAGAATTCTTCGAATTAAAATTAAAATCATATGAAAAGCAAAAATCATTGTTGAAAAAAACTTTGTATGTGAATGAAAAAGCTTTAATTGCCTCTTACAAAGTTTCATATTAAATAGTCAGATGTAAAACGTCTCACACCATTGGTGAAGAGCTTATTTTGCCAGCCACAATTGAGATTGTAGAAATTATGTTTGCAGATAATTTTTCAAAACAATTTCTGTCAATACCTCTTTCAAATGATACTGTTGCCTATCGAATTGCTGATATAGCTGAAGGTGTAGAGCAGGGATGGGCAAACTTTTTCGATCGCTGGCCAAAAATCGAAAAAATAAAATTTGGCGGGCCAAGATGAATTTTTCTAAAATTTTAAAAACAGTGTACAATTATTACAATTTAATATATTTATGAGATGAATGAAATTGTGATTTCATTTTTAAAAGTTCCTTATATTGAGGTTCGAAGTGAGATGTACTGATTCTAAGGAACGAGGCTAAATGCTCATCAGTCAGTCTAGTTCTGAAATAATTCTTTCTAAGGTTCATAGTTGAAAACACTTGTTCACATATATAAGATGAAGCAAACATAGCACTGATTTTCTGGGCATGAGATATTAAATTTGGGAAACTTACTTTCGATAATAATTTGTAAAACTCTAACTTTGGCATATTTAGAAACAATTGCTTGAGATGATTGTTACATTGCGACTCCATTAATTCAAGCTGCAAATCTGACCTCACTGCTTCACAATTTGCGTTGAATGGCATGGTAAAAATATCCAATTCTGCTTGAATGGCACTGAAATCTTGAAATCTGCGTTCGAACTCAAAATGCAGTTTTTCAAGCTATCTTCATAATTCTTAAGTTTCTCTTCATTTATTGAGGGTATGTAATTTAACCTCGGGAAATGAGATAAGTCGTTCTTACCTAGTTGCCCAGCAAACATATTAAGCTTTAGTTTATTTTGTATCATCTAACATTTGGCACTCCGCAGAACACTGTTTCTCATGAAAGAACGACATAATGTCGTCTTTCAGCTGCCAAGCTCACTCGAAAACACATCCTGCACTAAGCCACATTACTTTCGTGTAATACAGTACATCAGAGTATTCAGATTGCACTGACTGAAGAAAATCTCGAAATTGCCCGTGAGTAAGCCCACGAGATCGAATAGTATTTACAAGCTTCACGACTGTATCAAGTACGGGTTTCGTATTCAATGCAGTTTTACACAGCGTATCTTGATGTATAACACAATGTAGAAAAACAACATTGTTCCCGGGATAGTTTTGATTAAGTGTCCAAGAAATTCAGATTTTTTTCCTGTCATATTTGATGCTCCATTGGTCGTAATATTACATATATTTGTTATGGGCACCTTCGAAGTTAAAATCCCTGCCTGAAATTCACGAAAAATATCATATCCCGTTGTAGTTCCCTTTAAAAAATGCATGCACACCAGTTCCTCAATAATTTCTCATCAACACCTCTTATAACTAATACTAATTGAGCAGTATCATTTATATCAGTGCTTTCATCCATAGCTATGGAACAAAATTTAAACTGGCCAATCTTTGACTCTAACTGTGATGACAAATTTTTATCGATTTCTTCCATTCTAGAAGTCACCGTTTTTCGAGATAAGCTTACAGTCCCAAAATAATTTTTCTTGTTTGGACATAAAACATCACAAACTTGGCGCATGCATTGCTTAACGAACTCCCCATCACTGAGAGCTTAATTATTTTTAGCAATATTGTATGCTACAATGTAACTTGCTTGTGTAGCTGTTTCTTGAATTCCGTTTACCTTCTTGAAAAATTTTTGCCAACCTGATAATTTTTTACAAAGACTTTCTGCATTTTTTTTTCATATTCGGACATTGCTTCGTAATTGGAATTCTTATGCTTAGATGTGAAATGACGGGAAATGTTATATTCTTTGAAGACTGCTACAGCTTCATTTAAGATAAGACACACTAGTTTATCTTTTACAACTGAAAAAAAAATATTTCCATGTCCATTCATCATTAAAAGCGCGGCACTCTGAATCAACTTTACGTTTTTTAGTAGCCATTTTGGGGTTGAAATATTTTACGAATAACACAAACAAGAACTAGCTACGCTATACTTTTAATAATTTCACCACTATTCACAATGACGCTATATGTCCACAATCTTTCAACACGCAATCAATAATATTAGAACTCCACAAATCCACTCCGGCTTTTCCTTTAATAACAAAAGAAAAAGCCGCTAGATGGGGCTTAAAATGTACAGTCTACTACATGTGAGGTCTAATTCACTTATATTGAATTCCCATATGTCTGCTCCACAAAAAAAGATAACGCTTGTTGGCGCCAATCTACAGCTATAACTAACAAATAACTTCCGCTTTTAACACTTTACCGATTGAAAACTGCTTGTGTTTGCTATTTCCTTCGATTTATGTTTTGTAAAACAAAAATAGAGAGTGAAAACAGAATAGACCAGCTCTTTGAAAAAAAGGAAGAAAAAAATATAATAATTAAACAAAGTAGAAAAGGAGATGGATATATAAAATATGAATATTTCTTTTAATTTGCCTCTGACCGGCAAATTAAAATTCTATCCGCGGGCCGGATAGAACCTTCCGGCGGGCCAGAGTTGGCCCATCCCTGGTGTAGAGTGTCAGCTTTAGTCGAAGTTACGTGACATTTTTTTTCAATACAACTCGATGAGGCAACAGATAGTAATAAAGATCCTCATTTCCTTGCCTCTGTTAGATTTTGAGATGATTTGTGAGTAGTAGAAGAATTACTTTTCAGCGAACCAATATAATTCAAAGCAACAGCATTCGCATTATTTGCTATCTTAAATGATTTTATGAATGAGGCAAACATAAAATGGAAAAATTGCGTCGGAATATGCACCGATGGTGCTCAGTCTATGTCCGGAAGATTCCAAAGTATTCAAACACTTGTGAAACAAAAATCACCAGAGTGCGTCCGGACACATTGCATGATCCACAGAGAAGCTTTGGCTTCCAAAGAAATGAGTCCTGGTTTGAATATTGTGTTAACTACGGTTGTAACCATAGTAAATTATATAAAAATGAGACCTCTGAAATCAAGAATCTTTTCCGAACTTTGTAAAGACACATGTGCAGTACATTCAGCGTCACTTTTTCATTGCGATTCAAGATGGTTATCACGGGGGAAATTTTTGTAACGTGTTAATGAATTAAGAGAAGAAATCGCCGTTTTCCTAGAAGAGGAAAACAGACCGAAAGCTGAGAATTTCCGTGATAGTTTATTTGTAATGAAATTGCGCTACATTGCCGACATATTCGAGAAATTAAATAACGAATTTTCAACTGCAAGGAGCAAATACACATATATTGGATACGAGTGATAAAGTTAATGCTTTTTGTAGGTAGTTGGAATTGTGGATCAGAAATTTAAAGTAATAAAACTTAACAATGTTTGTAAATTTGAATGATTGCATTAATACTTACAAGGCTGAAGAACAACATGTAAAAGTTGTTTTTGTAACCATTGAAAATCATTTAGCAATGCTAGCAAAGAATTTTAAAAAGAACTTTCTTGCTGACGACAAACTGATAACAAGTTACAAGCGGGTGAGGGATCCTTTTCAAAATGCTCCCGAAGGACTCTCAATTGATGAGGAAGAAACCTTCATAGACTTCACGGCAAGCGGGGAAACCAAAAGACAATTTAGTGATAAATCACTCTTTGAATTTTAGGCAGGAGTGGATGATGAGTTTTCTGCACTAAAAACAAAGGCATTTCGCATTCTACTACCATTTTCAACATCTTACCTTTGTGAAACTGGATTTTATTTGGTTGCTTCTTTGAAGACAAAATATAGATTTCAACTAAATATAGAAAAAGAACTGAGAGTGTATTTCTAATATCAAACCCTCCTTCGAAAAACTTTGCTCTGCAAGACAGGCTCATGGAAGTCAATAATAATTATTAAATTTGTTTTTAATTTAGTAAGTTGTTTTAATTTAATAAGTTAATTATTAAATATGTCGAAATGTATTTTGTTTTTTGTATGTGAGTTTGTTCTTTCCTTTCAGTCAGTCAATTTTTTTAAATAACATTTTCTCTTGGATATGCTCGCGCCCCCCCCACTAGAGTTCTCACGCCCCCCTAGGGGGGCGCGCCCCACAGGTTGAGAATCACTGCTCTAAGGGAAATAAAATTCCCGATTATATACCCCATGATGAATTAGGCTTGTTTATAGAATTCATTTTTAAGAAAAACCTTGTTATTTAGAGTGATCCAAACTCATTGTCAACATTTCAATCTGCGTGTGGGAGAAGCTTCATTGATGTCACCTTATCGACTAAAGACCGGCATGACCGAGCCCTGGGATGAAATGTAGTCCAAAGTACTCTGAGTGACCATAGTTTTTATATTTTCGAATTAATATGGGTGCCAAAGTTTTTCAGCAGAAATATTTAAATGAAGCGAGAGGAAAATTCAGAAAATTTGTTCTCATGTGGCTGAAAATTATACTAATATAATGGAAACAATGCAAAGGATAAAATTTTAAAATAGATTTAGAACTATGAGTTAAAGAATTTACAGAATTCGTCCAAGGAATTAATTTTTTAAAATCCAAACAGTAAAGGGAAAAATCATCTCAGGGTCCCCTGGTGGGACGCAGAGTTAGAGAAACCAAGAAGTATTGACAAAAACCTTGAGGCATAGATACCAACGATGTAAGCACATTAAAGAGAAGACAAATTTATAAAAAATATGATTCAATATACAGAGGAATGATAAGAAAGAAAAGCAGTGAATGCTTTGAAAAGCTATATTGCGAAATAACGAGAATGAAACCTGAAATGAAACCAATATATTATGAGAATATATGAGAATGAGAATGAAACCAATATATTATACAACAATCTGCCTTATAAATTAGCGGCAGATAAAAGGAAAAGGAAAATAATTTTGCATGGTGTCAAAAAAACCAGGATGAAACAAAAACTAAAATAGAAAAGAAATTATTCTGAGATGCCTTTTCAAAGAGGAACGGTCCCCAAAAGAAAATAAAAAGCAAAGAAAATGAGGAATATAAAATTATAGAAAAAGATAAAATATACACATATGAAATAAGAACAACGATTAATAAAATGGCTAAAAAGAAAACGCCTAGAGTAGACAACATCCCAACAGAGATGCTTGCTGAAATTAACAGAAAAAATCCATTTATCCTTTTAGAGTTATACAACAAGTGCTTAGAATTAGGCATGTTCCGCTATCATTGGAAGGTAGCAAAACTGATTTTAATTCCTATAACTGATAGAGACTTAGAGGAACCTAAATCCTACAGACCAATTTGTTTGCTAACAACAGCAAGTAAAATCTTGGATAAATTGATAACTCAAAGAGTACGGCACTTATTAACGACACAAAACAGATTGCATCAAGATAAACATGGTTTTAAATATAACCACTATTGTTAAGCAGCTCTGAATACGCTATGGAGTAAAATAAAAGGTGCGATGATAAATTTTATAAAAAAAGAAAATACCATCTAAGAAGAATCTACACTGGAAGTATTGAGCGATTTGTTCCTTTCGGGCATGGAGCATGGGGGCATAGGTTAAATCTAAAGAAATTCACGGAAACATTAAATTCAATCCAACGGCGCCCTCTGACCATTATGTCTCGGGCATAAAGAACCATTTCTACAGACGCTCTTCAAATGATAACAGGAATTCTTCCAATGGATCTCAGAGCAACGGAAATATTCTCTAAATTTCAAACATGAACTTCCAGCAATAAAGTTAAAATAGAAACCAAATGCTTCAACAATAAAGATTATGAGATGTATTTCGACAAGTTCGTGAAACTCACTTCCGAATGGTTAATTCATGGTTTTCCCCTTAAGATGCCAAAAAATGATCGAATAGAAATTTTTACAGATGGTTTGAAAGCTGAAAATAAATAGGGAGCTGCAATAGTAGTATACTACTATGGGAAAGAGATAGATAAAAGTCTTGTGAGATTATCGAACCATGCAACAAGTTTTCAGGCAGAAATGCAAGCATTAACAATAGCCATTAAATATTATGAAAGGCTGGAGGACGGATAGAAAGGCTCAATTTTTTCCAATTGTCTGTCAGTTTTCCATCCCATACAGTCATCTCAAAATTGTAAGAAGTTTAGTTTGTTTTTATGGCGCAAGGACCAGATCTGATCATATTGCACCAAACATTTGCTAAACATGGCTTTCGTATTAAAATTCAAAGCATTTTAAGAAAAAACATACAATTAAATCTGATGCAAAATTTAAATATCTTTTAAAAAAGCAAAGATATTTGAAGGAGCGTTATCTCCTAAAATGTCATTTAAGTTAAGAAAAGTCGTTCCAGAATGAACTTGTCGTTGCGTACTAAAATCTCGGCATTCATGCAGAATATGTCTGACCGTAAAAACAAAATTGCATTCATTACAAAGTGGTGCATGATCAGAGTGCAAATAATTGTAATAAGGAAATCGGGACGATAAAAGAAAAGATAAAATGTGGTAAAATTAACAAGTCAATAGAGTTGAATTCGTTTAAGGCTCATATTGGGATATATGGTGATAAAAAGGTGGATCACTATTCGAAGTTGGCGACGCACAAAGAGAGTGTTAATATTATTGTCCCCAAATAGAATTGCTCTTTAAAAGGTCAATTGAGGAAAGATATAAAACTACAATACTTTGTCAAATGGTATATATCCAAAAAAAGAAGAGTAACTTTCTACTTTATTCCTAATCCTGAAAAAAAATTAAGGAAATACCATCCACTTATAATCCAAAAAAAATATTTGGACATGGGAGATTCCCTGCATATTTCCAAAGATTTGGAAGAACGCCGGAAAATAAAGGCATTTGGAGAGAAATTGGTTCGATTCACTAATATTTAATGGAATGTATAGAGGTCTCAGTGTTAAAGAAAAGCGTGAACATTGTAAATAATAATTTAAGTACAGTACTGACGGCACCAGGTAATCTCATAAATCCTGAAAGATATGACGATAAAGATTGATAGTTTCATAGCAACTGTTTGAGAGTGTTCAGGTGGGGAGAAAGACATTACCTAGAAAGGAACGTTAGTTTGACGGTAAGATCGGTCAAATCTAAGTTTGGACAATACTTATTCGGCAGGCGATCTCAACAAATCTGTCCTCTACAACTTTCTATGCTGCTACGTTTAGAGGTGGCGGGGTGGTCGGCTGTATAGAAGAAGTATTTAAAGATATAAAATAGCATTAAAACGCTTGTAAAACATACATAAAAAATGCAACTTCCAAAATATAGAAACAACATTCTAATGGATTTATAAACAAACCAGTTAAAACAATCAAAATATGACATAAAATAGAAAATTATTATCTCGAGGAACAACGTTTTCCCATATAGTCACCAACCTTAATATAAAATTTTCTTACTCTCTATATTTTTCATAACATTTAACGGCATTATATTTAACATAGACTGTGCATACGTTATCAATGTATATACGAAGCAATCGAAAGCAATTGCACTTTAGCCATTCGAAACAATTTGCCCCTACATACAAAATTATAAGATGTAAATGCCATGAAGTGAGGGCAAATTGTTATCATCGGCGTAAAACATAAAATTAAAGCACAAATATTCATTATGAAGCTTTACATGGAATACAAAATTCCATTTATATTTAAATCATTATATTTGTTTATTGAAAAAAAAATACAGGGGTCCTGGCATAGGAGAAGTGCATCTTCCCCATGATCTGTGTGTCCTAAGTTTGAGTCTTTATTCGAGCATTTTTGTTCTTCTTCTGTTCTCTCTGTGAGATATGTGAATGTGTCCTGAAGTAAAAAAGTGCTCTGCAAGCTATTGAGTAATGAGCGAGTGCCATAATTGTACTCATGGCCCTAGTTGGCACTACTAAAACAAGAGACACGCACTATCGGCTTAAATCACTGTCTTTGAAACAGCAGGTGTGTACAATGGCAAGTTCCATAAGAAACTTGAAACATTGAAAATAAAGATAACCAAGATTCATCATTTATTTAAACACAAAGACAAAATGATTATAAATTTGGTAATAAAATTTTCTTTTGCAAAAATTATGTTTACAATTTAATAATCAAAAAAATTTACATGCAAGATGACTGACTTGATCTTAACCTTCAAAATAATATGTAATTAAATATTGTTAAAAGTTACTTTAATATATGAAAAACGATTTAGATTATGTTTATTGATAAGAATTCTTCAATCAAAACTAAACAAATTGGGAAATTTTAAAGATTATTGTTGCAGATAATTTCAGACATCTCAAAGAAAATAAGTTAATAAATGGTTGTTACTATGCTAAGACAGAGGCTAATTGGCTTAAAATAGCGCTGAATACAGTAGAATGGGTGTATTTTTGATTAAAACGGTTAATGTACCAAATTTATTTCACCAAATACGAATAATAAGACTCTAGAATCTCTTCAGGGGCTCACTTTCTTTAGGTGAGAACGGGTGTCCCAATCCCGAGGTACCCAGGCATCTTTACTTCCTTCCATTTCAGTCTCCTCACCACCTTCTGCTGTTTGCTTTATCCTTCCATCCCTCGAGGTTAGGCGAGGCAGCTCACCATGAGAAGCTGTTGCCTCTCTGTTTGCTTCTGGCTTCTCATGGACCGCAAATACCCTCACGTTTTTGCTGTGCGTCTCGCTCCATTAGAAAGGTGGCGCACTGTGATCCCCGGTGCATCAATCGGCTGGTTGCTGGCTACCTGAGTGGTTAGTTTGCTAGGGATCAAGAGAAAGGGTTACTCCTTGGACTTGGCGTTAAGGGTGATCACAGTCACCGGGGGTAACTTCCAGCGTATAGGTTCCGGCTAGCACTAAGGTGTATGCCGAGGCTGGAGAGGTAATTGCCTTACTTGTTGGGGTCCTTTGTGGGTGGTGCCGTCTGGTCCGAATCTTTTGTCATATCGTAAGAGCTCCTCCATACGGGGTCCCTTCAGTGGACGTCGCATTGTTATAAAATCAAATCTTGAAAGGCATTTCGATAGTCTTTTTCTATAATTAAACGTGTTTCAGATAAAAATGAAACTTTTGAAATGGCATCACCATTTTTTGTACGAAAGGCTGTCACCGCATTTATTGGTGAAGTAATAACAATTAAAAAGATGCTATCTGGTGACTTGTGAGTAGAGGTCAATTCTCGAAGCAAGCTCAGACATACAAATATTAAGAGCTCTTGCAATTATACCTATTAGAGTCAGCCCTCGTGCATTATTAAATACCTCTAAAGGCGTAATAACCTGTGGTGAAATCCTAAATCTACCTATTAATTATATAACAGATGAACTAAAACGACAAGGAATTTTACATGGCCGCCGAATCACCATCAGACATGATGGAGAAATCATTTAAACTAAACATCACATCCTAACGTTTAAAACGCCGAAACTGCCAGAATATATTTATGCAGGATACATCAAATTACCCGTAAGACCATTAATCCCGAATCCCCTCAGATGTTTCATGTACGAGTGATTTGGTCATTCGAAGGCAGGGCACTCACCTGTGCCCGATGCGTAGGAAAAGGTCACGATAGCCAGCAGTGTGTTGCAATTGAAAAATACCTGAACTGTGGTGGCAATCACACGTCCTATCCTCGATCCTGCTCGAAGTGGTACGCCTATAGTTTCAAAAGTGAAATGAAAGAAAAAAATTTTAAATATCACTAACATTAAAACTTGCTAAACGTGACCTTTCGTTACAAACTGTTCTGCAAAAATTAAATAAGTCAACATAAAAACATTCCGTCGATTATGGGCTTGCGACGCTAAGTAATGTCCATATTCTTCACGTCAAATATCCCGGATATTAAATTACACCCTTCTGATGGTAAAGATGACGTGAAGATGAGTGGCAAATATAAAGCAACTCAAACTGCTACTAAACTTCTTCGAAACAGCTTTCTTAATGGATTCTTTCTTTCTTGGAATTGTCGAGGCCTTCGGTCCAAACTGCAAGACATTAAAATCATTTTCAACATTTTCCATCCAGTTTATTTCGGTGTTCAAGAAACATTCCTGATAACCAAAACTCCAATCAAATTACGCTGATATAACTGTGGTCAGAGAGATTGAGACACTGGATCTTATGTTTCTGGTGGTATCTGTGTCTTCAAATTTAATTTGCATCCGAGCACGCCTATCAGTTTGCATACATATCTTCAGGCTGTGGCTGTACAAGTTCATATATACGATATTTGGTCACAGTTTGCACTATTTATCTTCCACCCAGTGGTGTCATTTATCAACTAGATCTTGACACCTTAGTGGAATAACTTCCTTCACCTTTTTTTTATTTGTTGATTTCAATGGACACAGTAGTTCGTGGGGCTCGAAAAGTACCAACTCTAGTGGGCAGCAGATCGAACAATTTTTAGTTAATTACCGTCTCTGTCTGCTCAATAATGACACGCATCATACTTCCATGCTCCCACACCTGACTTTCGTTCGCTTGACCTAGCCATATGCACTCCAGATCTGCTATCGCTGTTAAATTTGACAGTTGAGGAGGATTTTCCCTTAATAATCTCCCACGCTGTTAGCGGCGGTGCGACTATAAGTCCTTACAGTTTTCTATTCCAGAGAGCAGACTGAAATACATTTTCCCAACTTGTGGTTATGAATGCGGTAATGATCACTAATATCGACATTTCGAAAGTAGTGCCAAATGTAGTCAATACGATAATGAACGCTGCTAACGCCCCCATTCCGAAAATTACTCCACGGCTAATAGCATTTCGTAGACCGTAGTGGAATGCGGCATGTCGCAATAGTCATAAGAATAAAAAAAAAAAAAAAAAAACTCTGGAATCTTTTTAGAAAGTACCCTACGACTTGATCGCTTTTAAAAGAGCCAAGGGGCAAGCCCGCCGCATTTGGCGTCAGAGCCAGAGAGAATCATGGATTAACTTTGTTTCATCCATCACATCCTTCACTTCCGGTAAACTTTTATGGAGAAAAGTAAAAGCCGCAAAATTGGATCTACCACTTCCATTATCGTTTTAAAATCTGGTAATGTTATGTATTTGAACGCATTAGACGTTGCTAACCTTCTCGGTCAAGCGTTTGGTCAAGTTTTCACAACTGATTCTTACAGCCCTCAGTTTCTGGCAATTAAGAATAGAGCGGGACAGTTGCATTTGCCCTTCAAACCCGACTAGGCATTCCATATAACTGTAAATTCAGGATGAATGAATTGGAGATAGCTCTATGTAAAGTCTATGTTACCAGCCCTGAACCAGTTGGAATTACGTATATCATGCTTCGCCATTTAAATATCATTATCCTTCCCAATCTGTTACTGCTTTTTAACATAATTTGGACTGAACAGAAAATTGGCGAGACACAATTGTGATTCCTGTCTTAAAACCTGGCAAAGAACCATCTGTCCCTCTGAACTACAGACCAATTGCTCTTACAAACTATCTTTGTAAGACCTTCGAGCACATGGTCAACGTTTATTTAATTTTCGAATTGGAGAAATGAGGATGCTTCTCCCCGTTGCAGAGTGGTTTCCGTTGAGAGCGGTCTAATTTTGACAACCTCGTAATACTTGAAACCCAAATTCGCAACACATTTGTTAGGCGGAACCACCTTCTTTCCATATAGACATAGATAAAGCATATGACCGTACATGGCATACTTTCTACAATATTTGATTTGTGTTTTAGGGGTAACTTTTATTCAAATAATTTTATTCAAGCAGAGGAAGTTCTGCAGGGAAGTGTCCTCAGCGTTACACTTTTGATTGTTCATTTGAGCCAAATTTTTAATCAGTTGCCCACATCGATTCATGGAACTCTATATGTGGAGGATTTTGAGATCACATGCAAAGGAAGTAACATGACTGTAATAGAGCAACAATTTCAAAATGCAGTAAATAAATTGGTAGCTTGGTGTGATGATAATGATCATATTATATCCCCGGAGAAGAGTAGTTCCATTCATTTCTGTCGGAAAAGAAACTTACACAAGGATCATTGTATTCAAATTATAAATACTCTTATTCCCGTTGTGACTGAAGTACGGTTTGGGGAGTGATTTTAGATCATAAACTCGCCTTCCTTACGCATATATTATATTTGCGGAAGGAGTGTGAGAAATCCTTAAATATTTTAAAGGTTCTCACCAGAACACTTTGGTGAGCCAATAGAACCTCCCTTCACAGCATTTATCAGACAATCATTCTCTCCCGGATAAATTATTTATGTGTGGTATATGGTTCCGCATGCCCATCTGTTTTCGGCGATTGAATACCATCCTTTGCTTTGCACATTTGTTCTAGTGCGTTTTGGACGTCCTTAATTAAAAGCCTCTATGTTACATTTCACTAGCTACCCTTTTCTTTGAGGCGACAGAAAATGTTGACTTTATTTTATTTTCACACGAAATCTGTTCCGAAACATCTATTGAGACAAATATCAATGCCAGTAAGTCTACGTCGACCTTATAAAGCCTACCCTTTTCACATCTTCCCATTTTGTGAGAGAGCCAAATTGTTACTGCAAGACTCGGACCTTAATACGGCTCGTGTTAAAGCTATTGACGCTTTAGTATCCCAACGTGGGATATCCCACAGTATTTTTACTTGAATCCTTTCATTAGATTCGATAAATTCTCAACTGCACCTGTGGTTTTCCAACAGTTCTTTTTATATCATCACTATCAGTATACTTTTTTGTGCCAACTTTTACGGAAGGCTCTAAATCAAATGGATATGATAATTGTGGAGTCGTTCTTACATCTGGCACAATGAGTCAACGTCTTCACAATTGTTGTTCTGTTTCTACCTTCGAGTTGGTGGTAATGTTCTGTGCTTTTCAGAAAATATCAACCTTTTCTCAGCGTAAATTTATAATATATATTGATAGCATGAGTTCTTTGGAGACACTTTCGCACTACCAAAATCGGGTCCCATTGCAATCAAAATGGGCAATGCATCCCATTGCCCTCAAAATTTTATTCACCTAGCGACTTTTAAAAAATGATGACTTCCAGATTATTTTCAGTTGGGTGCCATGTCCTGTTGGCATCTTAAATCTGCAGTGACCTTTTTAAGCATAGGTCTTCCCTTTTGCGACATTAAAAGATCCATAAATCATAACATATGTTCTAACTGGCAAAAGTCATGGGATTTGCAAATCCAAAACAAATAACATTTTATTAAAACTGACATTTTTCCTTGGCTTCTTCATCCTATATGTGAGATGGATGTTAAAATGCCTCGTTTCCGTACAGGACATACTCGTTTCACCCACAAACACCTAATTTCCTGAGAAAATTCACTTATGTGTAACAGCTGACTGGTTCAATTTACTATTCACCACATTTTAGTTAATTGCCCTTCTTTAATTCCTATCGTGACAATTTTTTTTACCTCGTCTTCAACGTTACAAAACTTGGGGGGAGGGGAGATATACCACCCAAACATATTTAAATTCTTCAGAGCTATTATATTTTTTACTTATATATAGACCTTTTATTACTCTGTTTGAGTTGAATTTTTCTTTTAACCATTGTTTCAGTTACCCATGTTTAATTTTTAAGATGTTAAAATCAATTTTACAACATTTTTTTTGGAATTTTTTTTAGATACCTGTGATAGTTTCATAAATAGTTGTTTAAAAATAGTTTATACTTTTTAAAGCCAAATATAGTTTTTGCGCTAAAAAAAACAAAAAACAAACCAAACCAGGACTCTTGAAACTATATAAAATAATCCTTAAATTTTAAACATACATGCATTTATATAAAGAATAATAAAATATAATTTTTTCTATATTATTAAGTTCATTTTGAAAGCAAGCCTTTATCTGTAAACTTTCAAAAGTTAAAGTTGAAATTTATTTAATATTTAAACATATTTAAAATAGTTTTTGTGAGTGGACTTACTTATAATTAGATAAAAATTAACAAATATATGCATATTTCATATATAGTTTACTTAATGCTTGCATTAGATATATATGAATAAATCTACATCAAATAAAAATGGTAGATAATTGAAAATTGTTAATTCTTTCTGATGTTTGTTACATGACTAAATTTTATTATATTTTTTAGTTGACTTCCCGATTTTAAATTTTTTTGTCGCCTTAAATCTTATAAATTTTCTATTTAATTAATCGTTAAAATCTATGTCAAGAAAAAATAATTTTTTTATTTTAAACATCAACTTAGAAAAGTAAAAAAAACATTTCACGTCAAGGTATGTATTGTTATTATTTATATCCAACATGTGATTTGCTTTTCCTGAAATCTTTTCATAATCTATCTAATTTTCTTCCATAACTTTTGAAAAAATTTAGAAAAATATTCAATGTAAAATGAAAATAATTTTTTTGCTTAATAAATTCCAAACCGTTATTAATTATGATCCAAAATTATTAGCCCAAAGCTATAAAATAAAAGGTTAAATTTAAAAAAGAAATAAACTTATTACGTTCCTGAAATTTAAATGATTTTCGTACTTTCAGTTCTGATTTGAAGAAGAGTTCTTAAAATATTAATTATTAAGGAAGAAATATTGTTAAATATCAAGGCCACGTAGCCACAAGTTTTCTTAATTTTAAAGCATAATAAATGTTTATTATGATCTGACATTTAAAAAATCTAAAATATAATTAATATTTATTCTAAAGAGAATTAAGTAACACAATCATTGTGAGGATTTGCCGCTACTTAATATATATCCAAAATGAATTTAATAACTGAACTCATAATTGAAAGGATTTACTTATTTTTTGTGAGGAAAATTTCATTAAAAGTTCCATCTTTTAATTAAAATGAATTATCTGAAAGATACTTAAATCTTCTAGGGTATATTTAAAAAAAATTTCCAGATACTTTTTTTTTCTATTTCCACGAGTGTTTGAAGATAGCGATTTTAAGCAACTAATTAATTAAAGAGAAATTACTAGAAGATATATTATTTGAAAGATTTTCTTTGACTTTTGATGGTATATTGAAAATGCGTTTCTCTTGCTAAAGTTTAAAAATCATTCTATGAAATTATTCTATTAATCTTACCAATTCTATCATGTAACAAGAAGTGAAATCATATTTCAATAGTTTAACGTTGTAAGTGAGAATAACCAAACTAAAAGACTAAGGCAATATAATTTTTCTCTATTTGATCAATAATTTAACAAATATTTATTAATAAATAAAAGATAAATTCATATTTAATTATGTTCATATTGAATTAGAAAATTAGTGTGATTAATGAACGAATAAATACATAGTTAAATAAGTCTTTGCATCAAATATAAATAGATTTAAATATAAACTATATTTTATTAACATTATACAATTTACAAAATCAATTTATAATGATAAATTATTTAAAATTTTTGAAATAATTAACTTCTCTTTAATACCTATGTTTGATCCTAGACCAACTTCATGACTATTACATGGAAATAATATTAAAAAACTGAATATAAATTTAAAAAATATATATTGCGAAAAATAGATATCAGTTTAATCGTATTGTAAGTATTTTTGCAGTCTGATTTAATCCATAAATGCATTTAGTTCAATTGAGCTGTAAAAATATTTGAGTATGTATTTAGAGATTTTTAATTTTAATTATTTTATGAAATTTTTACATTAATCCATAATTTTAATGTCACCATTATACAATAATTTTCATTTATCTTCACTATTTAATTAACGGATACAAGAAACTCTTTGACATTTTCCCACAAATTTTCATGGAAACAAAGTCAGATGCTAAATTTCATGAAATTAACTCATTTTAATTTATGGTTTTATTTTTTATCATGCTCATACGTGGAGAAATAAGTAGATATTACGGGTTTCGCCAAAAAAGTTGGAGCAGGTTTTCTATTATGCAAATAATGTAGCTCATTACATTTTAATTTTCAAACTTTTGCATTTATATTTATAATGCTCATTGGTAAAGGTAATTATTTTTCAGACGTTTGAGAAACCCAAACTTACAGATTAATAAAAGTTACGGTCATAAAATATTGTAAAGCTCAAAATTATATTAACTTTTTTTTATTAATTCATAGTTATTTATTAAGTTTCTACGTTTATTGTACTCAAAGGCTAAACTTAATGCCCAAAGTCAAAATTCTCTCTTTAGGAATCAGATTTACTCAGTTATCAATTGATTTATAAAAACAAAAAATTGAATTTTTTGATGAATTAATTCTTTTTGTTAGTTTTATTCTGTTTAATAGAAAATAAAATGTTTGAATGTTTTGAATCTTAATAAGTATATCAACCACAAAAGTGACAAATGATGAACACATCTAATTTATTTTTAAAATGTATTTCTATGAAAAAATGTTGATATCCCACTGGAAGTTTTTCTCCTTGTTTGTTGTCGCTGCTCAACCCCGAGCTCGTTTGATACTCTAAGTGATTTTTTTGGTTCCAGTAAACAAATTTTTAAACTCCTTCTTTCAATGTTGGAAGCTTAATCTTTCCATGATGTAAACACATTTTTTGGTTGACCAACTTCTGAAAATATACTTCTTCAAAATCAACATAATGAATCAATTTGTCACATTTTGTAGTTAATGAAAAAACATGATCAGAATTTTTTTTCAAACTTCCAAATTCTGGAACTACGGTTTTTCGATCTTTTTCTCCATGCAATAATTCCCATCCCATTATTAAATGATCAATATAGGGTTAACAATTGTATTGCATTAGTAATCAGATCATTAGTAGCCGTCAGACAAAACATTTTCCCTGCCCGGAGAAGACAAACAAAATATGAGACTATTGTATCTAAAAGTAGAATGGTGTATCTAAAAATGGAATTTACAAATGAAATTGTTTTAAATTATTATTTTGTATTTCGTGCTAATTACAGTTTTACATTTCCTTTTTTGTCATTATTTTAGCTTCAAGAGAAACATAAATACTTACTACAATGTAATAATACACCTCATGAAATATTTCAAACAATTTTGTTAAAGCAAACCTCAAAAGTTACGGGTTAGGTGACACTGTATCAACTAAACTCTATTTAAAGGCTTTATTATATCATCTAATATCCTTTAAAGGTTTCATTTTCTAATTTATTAGATGAAATAAATTGTTGGTATTTTCAAATTCCTCTTGGATGTGTCTGTTATTTATTGAGAAGTTATGAGATTTTTAAATTTCTTAACAAAATATATTTGAATTAAAAATAAAGTAGAGGAATATATGCAAATTATTACTAAGTAGAAAATATTCTAGGAAAATAAATTTAATTCTTAAAAGTAATTTGAAATGAATTTGAAAAAATTAATCTTATTATGATCAAATCACAACATAAATATGAAATTATTGGTTGACAGACAGCATGAAACTTTTAAACAAATATCGCCAATATAATTTGGTGTAATAGGTTTAAACTATACAGTTAAAAATGTGACAAACTATTAAATAGCGTTTGTTATCAAATGAAACGTCATCACATACTTACTTAAATTGATACAAAACTATATATCGCATATTAACATAAACTTATAACATAACTTATTAACATAAATAAAGCAGAAAATAAACCACCATAATAATGAAGAAATCATAAATAAATATGAACTAGGAAAATGCGAAAAGAATACACGAAATATTTGTACCCTGAGAGGAAATAGATATATCTTTAGGTGATGAATTTGCAGTTTAAATAACGACCAGCAATTTATTTTTTTAAAAAAATTATCAGCCTAAAGATAAATATAGATAAGAGAAAATATTCGAAATTTAACACAAAACTTAACATATTGAATTGTATACTAAAATTCATGTTCTTGGATTGATATTATAGTTTTGTCTTCAATTACAACAGCATTTATATACTATCGCGCTTTACTTTTGCTTCCCATACTAATCCTAACATGAATTTCTCTTCGCTTTCTCCTTCCTAGCAAAGTTTCAATTATCTATTTAGTTAATTCAAAAATAAATCGTTTCAAATTATTTTATTTAATCATTAAGAATATTATTTCTTCAATTTATATTTCTTTTCTTATAGTATCGAATTTAATTTTTTTTTTCCGTGTATGTTATTTTGTTTATTCCAGGTATTACTTATTTTTACAGACGCACAGATTTCTTTGAGTGAGTGTGAAGAATATTTTATATGTACGGAATTTTTGTCACATTGTAGATTTGACACTGAAAAAATAAATAAAGCACAAATAAAAGTTGAAATTTCTTTTTAAGAACAAAATTTAATATAAGAATCTGTGAAACTGTTAAATTGTTTTCATTACAGACTTTGTAGAAATTACACAAACACACACATACATACATACATATATATATATATATATATATATATATATATATATATATATATATA
>JAPMOQ010021311.1:0-12659 GCA_026543055.1 Argiope trifasciata | reverse complement strand
TGTTCATCAGCTTCCGAGCTCTCGGAGAACCAGTCGGATCCGGTATCAGTTCAGACGCATGATGGACGGAGGAAAAAACAGAAGACTTGCAGTTAGATGAGAGCCCGCTTCAATCAGCTATCTCCTGTAGTTGCGGGAAAGAAAAGGAAATTAGACCATGGCTTTAGTTGATTAACATGGACTTTTCTTCCTACATTGCGGGATAGGCGAATCAGGAGCTTGCATAAGGAGTGAGTGCGCAAGGTCCAGACTTAATCTAGTAGAGCGTTGAGAAGTATCAGTATCCGTTCCTCTCTGGACTTTGTTTCTCTGAGCTTAGCAGCCACTGTCAGTAATCCAGGAAATTCTTTAAGGAGTTCCCTGATTTCTGTTAATGCTTCAGTAAGCTCTCTCATTTCAGATATTTTAGGGTGAGAGTTATGGGTTTCCGAAGTAGAGTGATGGTTCGTTTCCTGTTGTTGAAACTGCGGTCTTTGTCTTGGTGGGTTTTCGGCATTTTCCGGAGTTGCAGGCATTTTCTCTTTGTTTCGGAGTGTTTCCGCATAGGTTCTTCTGTAGCCGATGACAGGAGTAGTGGGATAGGTTGGGAACCCCTTCCAAGAGGCCAGGTGTCCCAGTCCTTTGCAGTTTATACATGTGGGTTCTATTATTCTTTCTTTCATTTGGCATTCTGAAGTGGTATGTTTGCCATTGCATTTAATGCATCTCGGAGGAAAAAAGGTTGGATCTGCGGATTTCATTAAAAAAACAACGATCTGCTGTCGGTTCAGAGAAATGCACTTCTGCCGATAGGCACCTTGACTGCGCATTGCGTTAAGTGGACATGCAGAGTGTTCGATACTTCGCTGGGGACACTTTTTGATCTGAATGGTCGCCATGGGTTATCGCCAAATAGTAAACAAAGGGAGCGATAGCTCGCAGACGTCGGTTACCCATTCGTTTCTCCCTGAGAGTGATATGAATCGCCTAAGTGTTGGGAAGCGGCTCTTTGACTTCCGCTTTGGCACTAGCCTCTGGGGACAGCAACCAAATTCTGCTCTTTGGGGAGAATGAAGGGATTTACTGTTGTTTATGATGTTTAGGGAAAATAAAGGCATCTTTTTCAGCCCACGTGACTCAGAGGAAGGATGTACTTATCTGTGCCACGTGATTTCTCCGTCAGATTCCTGAGCTAAATTGCTAGTTCTGTTAGTACAAAAATGATTTGAAATGTGTGTTTGGAATTTTTGAAATATAGATGCCTTGTTTTTAGAATAGCGTTATTGAACTAAATATAACAATGGTCTTTAAAGTAGAAGTTATGACATGATATTGAAGGATGCTGCAAAAAACATGTTCAAATAAAGAATACATTATAGATTTGTAACCCACGTACACCAAAATTATTGGTTAATGTTTTCTATTATTGTTATTTAAATAGCTTCTTTAATTAATTTGAAAGTTTCGCAGGTGACTTACAACCATTTTTCTTAATAAAAACAAAATGACATAATTTGTTTAGATGGAGTTTTTGTGACAACAGACAAGCAATTTTTTGGTTTATTTTATCAGTTAGTAATTATTGAAAGCTTTTGAATTTATTTGAGGTTGGTTGGTTGGTTGGTTGATTAGGGTTTTTTGGCGCAATAACCATATCTGATCATACTGCGCCAAGCAAAAGGTATAGTTATAGCTCGAATTTTAAAAGCACACATGATAGAAATAAAAGTAGAAAGTTATCAATATATAAATACCAAAATAAAAGTTCAAACACGTCCAAGCTAAAAAAAGTAAATGAAACAAAGATGCTAAAAATGCATTACCATGATGTAATATAGAAGTCAAGATTGAACCGAAGAAAAAAATTAAATACAATTGTAAATGTCAATGGATTTTAAAAATTTTAAAATGTTTGGGTGGAATTTTTCACCTAAAAGGTCCTGTAGTGTTAATGACGATGAGTTAAAAAAGTGTAAACGAGATGAATTAAAAGACGGGCACTCAATTAAAATATGTTTAATGGAAAACTCCACACGACATGTAGAGCACTTCGGAGCCGCATCGCCGAAAATGAGGTGTTTATGCGTGTAGCGAGTGTGCCCTATACGGAGGCGAGTCAATTTGACATCGACTTCCCGTATAGGGTGATTAGGCCACAATCCAATAGTTGGTTTGACAGAATAAAGTTTATTCTGGATCTGAAGATCCCATATGTTTTGCCAGCTGAAATGGATATGCTTAATTAAACTACTCCTAATATCACTGTATGGAATTCCTTGGTTCAATAGTGTTATTGCAGATTTCGCAGCCGAATCCGCCAATTCGTTGCCATGAATTCCTACATGGCTCGGGACCCAACAAAAAAGGATATCAAAATCTTCATTTTGTAAGGTGTGCAAAGTGAACAGAATTTGCACAGCTATTGGATGCATTTGATCGTGGTAATGGGAGAGTGCCTCTAACGCACTCTTGCTATCTGTGTAAATAATAAATTTACTCTGAGAGGAAAGCGAAATTTTCTTAAGAGCACAAGAAATAGCAACCAGCTCAGAAGTAAATACTGAACAACAATTGTGTAGACGATGGCTCAGTGTATCAGTTGGAAGTACGATTCCACAACCAGCATATCCATCTGATTTTGAACCATCCGTGAAAATGGGTGTAAAATTAGAATATTGATAACGATGATATAAAAATAATTGTTGTAGAACAACATGAGCAGTTGAGGATTTATCAAATCCCGTGAAGGGATTCAAGAAGGAGAACTGCGGGACATCCCACGGTGGGAATCTAAGATAGTTAACAGTTTTAATTTGAACATCCTCAAAGTCCGAATCTCGTAGAAGCGATTTTGCTCTCTCGCAAAATGGGAGGATGTGAGAGGGACGTGCATTATAAAGCCGACGAAGACCAACTGGCAGTGTTGATTGGTTTAGGGGATGTGTTAGAGCACACTTAGTTTGAAAATAGTATTGGGCAGACAATTTCTTTCGCCTTAGACAAAGGGGTAGCTGATGACATATTACATAGAGGCTTTCCACCGGAGATGTACGGAATGCACCAGAGCAAATACGCAAAGCAGAGCGGTGGACGGTATCTAGTCTTCGCAAAACAGAAGGGCGAGCAGAGCCGTACACCACACAGCCGTAATCTACTCGAGAGAGAATAACTGCTTGGTATATGCGAAGTAGGGATGTACGATCCACCCCCCAAGATGTGGTGGAGAGGACTTTCAAAATATTTAGAGCTTTTTCACACTTTTTTCGCAAGTGTAAAATATGTGGTAGGAAGGTGAGCTTTCGGTCTAACATCACCCCCAAAAACCGTATTTCATTCACCACCGGAACGGGTATATTTTCAATATGAATATTTGGATCTGGATGAATGATTCTTTTCCGACAGAAGTGAATGCACTTGCACTTCTCAGGAGAAATTGCGTGTCCATTATTGTTGCACCAATCTACTACCCTGTTAACTGCATTTTGCAATTGTCGCTCTATCAGATTCATGTTGCTCCCTTGACACGAGATCTGAAGCTCATCGACATAAAGAGTTCCATGGACAGATGATGGTAAAACTGATAAAATTTGACTCAAATGAACTGCAAAAAGTGTG
The DNA here is from genome assembly GCA_026543055.1 of Argiope trifasciata. Taxonomy (NCBI): domain Eukaryota; kingdom Metazoa; phylum Arthropoda; class Arachnida; order Araneae; family Araneidae; genus Argiope; species Argiope trifasciata. Next base: position 9,065 of record JAPMOQ010021311.1, on the reverse strand, counting down.
ACACTAAGAACGCTTCCCTGTGGAACACCTTCAGCTTGTATAAAATGATTTGAGTAAAAATTTGCAATACGAACACGAAAAGTACGAAGTGATAAAAAGTTTTGCAGAAATATGGGTAAGTTTCCTCTAAAACCAAATTTAAATAGTGTCGATAGTATGCCATAGCGCCATGCACGGTCATATGCCTTCTCGATGTCAAAGAAAATAGAAACAAGGTGGTTTCTCCTAACAAATGCGTTGCGTATCTGGGTTTCCAATAAAACGAGGTTATCAATAGTAGATCTGCCTGTACGGAAACCACTCTGCAACGGGGAAATGCATCCACGTTTCTCCAATTCATACATAAGGCGAGCATTGCCCATGCGCTCAAAAATTTTACACAGACAGTTTGTTAAGGCAATCGGCCTGTAATTGTGAGGGTTGGATGAATCTTTGCCGGGTTTTAAGATCGGAATCACAATAGCTTCACGCCATTGAGAAGGGTACTTCCGTTCTGTCCAGATTCTGTTAAACAACAGTAACAGATTGGAAAGGGAAGTTGTATTTAGATGGCGAAGCATGTTATATGTGATTCCATCTGGTCCAGGGCTGGTATCATGGGTTTTAGATAGTGCCATTTCCAATTCATACATCCGAAACTCACAGTTATACGGCGATGTATTTCATTCATTGAAACGTAAAGGCAACCGTTCCAGGCGAGTCTTAACTGCCAGAAAAGCAGGATTGTAAGAATCTATAGCGGACACTTGTGCAAACGCCTGGCCGAGAATCTTGGTCACATCGGATGGGGCAGAATGCACCACATTTCCTTCAATTAAAACAGGAATGGGAGTTTCAGTATATAGTCCATTGGCACTCTTTACCTTCCTCCACAAAGTTTTACTACTGGTTTTGGATGTAACAGAAGAGACAAAAGATATCCAGGATTCTCTTTGGCTATACCGGCGAATGCGGCGAGCTAGCGCTTTGGCTTTTTTATAAGCGACGAGGTTCTCAGTACTTGGGTACCTTCGAAAGATATTCCATAATTTTTTTTTCTGTCTGTGGCTGTCACGGAAAGCTGCATTCCACCACGGTCTGCGAATTTTTTTCAAACGTGGGGAACTCTTTGGAATAGTGGCATTTGCTGCGTTTATTATGGTATTGACGACATCTTGTATTGCTTCCGATACATCTGGTGTTCTGACCATAGCCTGTGTGATTTCTGCCAATTGCGTAAATACAGTCCAGTCTGCCCGTTGGAAAATGTAACGCGAAGGGTGTGCAGTCGCATTATTTCCATCTCCATATGACACGATAACTGGGAAATGGTCACTATTGTATAAATCGCTTTCGACAGAAAAAGTCATAAATGGCAAGAGTTCAGGAGAGCATATGGCGAGATCAAGACTATGGAAGGTGCGTGTGGGCTCGTGGAAATATGTCTTCTCTTCACTATTGAGCAAGCAGAGACAGTTATTAGAAAGAAGCTGCTCAATCTGCTGCCCCCGTGAATTCGTACTGTCCGAACCCCACAACGTACTATGGCCGTTGAAATCTCCTAACAGGATAAAAGGCAAGGGAAGTTGATCCACTAAGTTATCAATATCTTGTTGACGTACTATATCATTTGGCGGTAAATATATAGAACAGACTGTGACCAACGTTCAAATATGAACTTGTACAGCCACAGCCTGAAGAGAGTTGAGTTGAGTTGATGGAGTTTAATGGCGCTAAAACCACTTCTGATCATACAGCGCCAACGACAAGGTCTATGCGAGTCTATGGTTCGTAAAATTTTCACGTTTTAGAAGGTTAATCAAAATACCTGCTTCAAAACTCTATTTAAGACCTTAAAAAATATGCATAAAGGAACTATCATATAGATTTAAAACATTTAAAAAATGATAAAATATTTAAATAAGGTAAAAGAAACCAATCGTTTTTAAAAACGTTATAAGTTGAGGATGAGGCGCTTTATGAAGGATATCTTTCAATACAAAATGAGGAGTATGAAAGTACCGAACTCGTTGAGAATCAAAACGTGGACACTCCATCAGTATGTGCTGAACTGTCAAAAAGCATTGGCATAAAATACATCGAGGGGCGGGCTCCCCCAACAACAAATGCCTATGTGTGAGCCTAGTATGGCCAATTCTTAAACGTGTAATTACGGTATCCAATTTTCTGCTATTTAAAATGGGCCAACCCTCGATGGAAAATTTGATAGAATGAAGCTTATTTGCCTCTTTACTGTCCCATTCTGATTGCCATTTCATATCTAGAAGGGTTTTTATATATTTCTTGATATCGTTCAAAGGAACAGGGTCATTTAAAAGACTGGTAGCCGATTTCGCAGCCTCGTCTGCCAATTCATTACCAGAAATACCCACATGTGAAGGAACCCAGCAGAATAGGATTGAATAACCTTCACATGTGAGGCTATCATGCAATTCAAGAATTTTAAAAGCCAATGGATGAGAGAAACGATGAAGAGATGTTAACGATTCCAAGGCACTCTTTGAGTCTGAATAAATGATATAATTATTAGGTGGACCATTTGAAATGTGGGATAATGCATGAAAGATGGCAGTGATTTCTGCAGTAAAAATAGAACATGAGGGATGAAGTTGAAAGGAGCTGGTGGAATCAATAAAAACACAAGCAAATGAAGTATTTAAAGAACCTTTCGAACCATCTGTAAATATTGGAATGAAATGTTTATATGCTTCACGATGATGAGCAAAAAGATGGAGATAGATTACAGGGGTTGTATTAGATTTATCAAAAGTTGCAAACGGATTTAAGTATTTTAGTCCATGAGATTTCCACGGAGTGAGGTGATCCTTTACATTTGGTACAACCAGGATATTGTCTACGTTTAAATTATTTAGAATGTTTGTTGCTCTATTAAAGAATGAAGGAATGACTGATGGTCTGGCCCTTTGTAAACGAAGTATGAATTGACTCTGCTTGTAATTAAAGAATGGATGTGAAGGCAGGGATAAAAGTTTAAAAAAGTAATGAAGGGTTAGCATTTTTCGTCTCTGATCGAGAGAAGGCTCACAGCATTCAACGTACAGACTTTCGACAGGAGAAGTACGAAAGGCGCCACTGCAAAGTCTGAGAGCAGCGTTGTGAATAGGGTCTAATTTTTTTTAATACACTTTGTCTTGCAGAACCGTAAATTACACATCCGTAGTCCATCTTGGAGAGTATAGCAGCTCTGTAGACTCGAAGCAGGGATGCTCTGGAAGCTCCCCAGGACATATTTGAAAGAACTTTTAAAATATTCAAAGTCTTTTCAAGTTTCTTTCGTAAATATAAAACATGCGAACAGAAAGTAAGTTTTTTTGTCAAAAATTATTCCTAAAAATTTAATTTCATTAACGACACTGATGGGTTGACCATCAAGTCTTATCTCAGGATCTGAATGGAAACGGCGCTTACGACAAAAGTGTACACATTTTGTTTTGGTTAAGGAAAAAGAAAAACCGTTTAGAGTAGACCATTGTTGGATTTTATTTACGGCTAGTTGGAGTTGCCGTTCCACAAAAGCACTATCATCCCCTGTACAGGATATGTAAAGATCATCAACGTAAAGGAAGCCTTTGACATAGAGTGGGAGTTGTTGTAAAATGCCATTGATCTTTAAAGCAAAAAGCGTTACACTAAGTACACTGCCCTGAGGCACACCTTGTTCTTGAATAAAATAGTCTGACAGTTGGTCTCCAATTCTTACTCTGAATTTTCGAAGTTCTAAAAAATTCTTAATGAATATGGGTAGATTACCACGGAGATTACAATCATAGAGATCACGAAGAATGCCATATCTCCAAGCGCGATCATAAGCTTTATCTATATCGAAGAAAATAGCTACAGTATGCTGTCTGCGAATAAAAGAATTTCGAATTTCTGTTTCCAAGGCAAGTAAGTTGTCGATTGCTGAACGCCCCTCTCTAAACCCGCTTTGAAAGGGACTAAAAAATTTGTTAGTTTCCAAATAATATATTAAACGCTTGTTAACCATCTTCTCTAGGATCTTACATAGACAGCTCGTAAGTGCAATCGGACGGTAGTTACATGGGTTTGATGGTTCTTTTCCAGGTTTAAGAATAGGTATTATAATAGCCTGCTGCCAGGATGATGGGAAGGAGTGCTCACGCCAAATTCTATTATAGAGAAATAGTAGATTGTGTAGAGATCTATTAGATATGTGTTGTATCATAAGGTAACTGATATTGTAAGGACCTGGGGATGATTTCTGGGTTTCCGAGAGACATGTTTTCAATTCATGAAAAGTGAAATCTGTATTGTAAGGAGCATATGGAGAGGATTGGAAATGAATTTTTTGCTTTTCAGCTGTACATTTATGGTGAGCAAACAGAGTCGAATAATTATTATTATTTGATGTTTTAGCTAATTCTGATGCAATGCAATTAGCAATGTCTTTTAGAGATGTAAAGGAAACACCGTTATTATATAGAATTCTTATATTATTATATTTGAAAATACCACAGGTTTTTTTCACTCTCTCCCAAAGTTTTTTGCTAGATATGTTGGAATTAATACTGCTGATATATCTTTCCCATGACTCTCGTTTACTTCGTCGTTGTGTTTTCCTCGAGATGGCCTTCGCCTGCTTGTAACTAATTAAGTTCGCAGTTGTCGGGTTTCTTCGGAATCGGTTCCAGGCTTTTCTTTGCTTCTTGTGTGCCTCGCGACATTCTTCATTCCACCATACCTTCCTTTGTCTTTTAAAAGTATTGGAGCTTTTAGGAATTGAACTATCTGCCGCGGTAATTAACACATCAGTGACATTTTTAAGAGCAGTATCTATGCTATTGTTAGTGATCATTTCTTTAGTTATATTAGCCCTTAACTGAAATTCTGACCAATTAGCTGCTTTAAAATTATATTTCAGTGTTCGATGAGTTGAAGATGTCGGTCTGTTATCAGAGATAATTAATGGGAAATGATCACTATTATGCAGATTATTGGTAACATGGAAAGTAAGATAAGGCAGAAGGGTTGGAGTACATATTGCTAGATCTACAGAGTGAAACGTTCTAGTTGGCTCGTGAAAGTAAGTATGTTCATCATTGTTAAGCAGACAAAGACTGTAATCATTTAATATTTTTTCAATTTGTTTGCCCCGCGTATTTGTATCAGTATTACCCCAAAGAGGGCTGTGTCCATTCATATCACCAAGGATGATAAATGGTTCAGGAAGCTGGGAAATAAGATTATTCAGATTATTTTCATCAACAGGTGTATTTGGTGGAAGATATAGACTACAGACTGTAAACAAAGAATGGGTATGGATCTGAACAGCTATTGCTTGCAAAGAAGTATTTAATACTAGAGGAGATGAGGGAAAGGAGCTCGAGATCAGTAGAGCTACCCCACCTGAAGCTCTATCGCCAGTACCATTTTTTTTTACAAGTTCATAATGCTTTAATGGAATTGTGTCCTTATGCTTTAGATAGGTTTCCTGGAGTGCAATAATGGAAGGTTGGTGTACATTGATGATGTCCTTAAGATCTGAAATCTTATTCTTAATTCCACGGCAGTTCCAAGAGACGAAATTGGCCATGCAAAAAAAAATTAGAAGCACAAAACTTACGAGCTTTTAGGAGACCGTAATGAAGTGTCAGATTCACTAGCTGAGGACAGAATGTCATCATCTGAGGGATGAATGTTGATAACTGAATCAGCATTTTTTTCATCCACTGTTTTTCCCATTTTTTTCAAAAAATCCTCTTTATTTTTTGGCGGACCTTTTAAAAGTTTATCTTTTTTTAAAGCAGCGAGACAGGCTTTTTTAGTTACTTTGGTTTCCTTTACCTTTTCAGGTTTTTTGTTTTTTATTTTATTTCCTTGTTTTTGTGTTGAAGAGGATGATATATCTTTTAAAGGTGCAGTATGGGAAGATATTTTCACTGGGATAGGTGGCAATTTTATAGATTGTGATGAATTGGACGGTACAGGTGTCCTGGGTGCATTTGAGTGCGATGAAGTCCCGGCTTCTGTATTATTTGGATTAGGAATAAATCCACAACGTGTTCATTGTTTAGTAACAGAAGAATATGTAATACCTGGTTTGGGAGTGCGTTCAGTAATTATTTTTCTAGCTTCTGCAAACGAAATATTCCTCTTCATTTTTAAGGTCAGAATTTCTTTTTCTAGGGTCCATTTGGGACAAGATCTTGAAAAAGCTGGATGAGCACCTTCGCAATTCCGGCATTTAATTTCTTCTGAGATGCAATCTGAAGAATCGTGCCCAGGGACCGAGCATTTGGCACAAATTTTTGTGCCTCTGCAGGCTTGCTGCGAGTGTCCGAATCTTTGACACTTAAAACATCTGACTGGATTAGGAATATAAGGTTTGATAGGGCATCTTAAATAACCTGCCTTTATTGACTTTGGTAATTCTGTTGTGGAAAACGTTAAAACAACATGTTGTGTGGGGATTAATTTACCATCACGTTTGATGTGAATGCGACGAGCTGCGCAAACTTTTTGATCAGACAATTCATTTACAAGTTCAGATTCTGTATGGTTTTTGAGACCACGTTCGGATATTACTCCCCGTGAAAAGTTCAGATTCCTATGTACAGAAACGTTGACTTTAATGTCTCCTAATGGAGTTAATTTGCTTAGATTTGCTGCTTGGGTAGGGTTAGAAACTTCAATGAGTAAGTCCCCAGATCTCAGTTTCTTTACATTCTTTACTTCTCCGATATGAGATAAAATGAGCTTGTGAACTATAAAAGGCGAGATTTCATGAAACGTAGCAATTGTTGACATGATAAAGAACTTTGTATCTACAGTAACTATGGTGCAATCAGAAAAACCCATACAAAGAGGAAAAGAAATTCAGGTCCCAACGGCACCGCCCACCACGGAGCCCAACGAGGGAAGGCAGCCACCGGCTCTAGATTTTTCCAGCCTCGGCACTTACCTTGGTGCTAGCTAGGGCCTATACGCTAAGAGCCACTTCCAGGAACGTCTACCACCCTTAACGCAGAGCCCCAGAAGATGGCCCCTTTGCTTGATCCCCTTAAGCAGACCAGCCAAGTGGCTGGGATACCTGCCGATTTGTACACCGGAGATCGAAATGTACCACCCGTCTAATGGGTCGCCACGCACGGCAAACACGTGGGGGTATTTGCTGTCCATGAGAAGCAGGAAGCAAACAGATTGGCGACAGCTTCTCATGGAGAGCTCCCTCGCCTACCCTCGAGGGAAAGAAAAAAGACAGCCAAAAGCAGAAGACGGAGGGGAGATTAAATCGAAAGGGAGTAAAGATCCCTGGGTACCTCGGGATTGGGACACCCGTACTCACCTAAAGAAGGTGAGCCCCTGAGGGGACAGCCTGAAGAGAAGTTTGCAGATTTAGTGGTGTGCTCGGATAAAGGTTGGATGTGAAGATACAAACACCCCCAGAGCAGTTAGGTCCAGTGTCTGCATCTTTCCGAACACAGTTGTATCCACGTAATTTAATGGCAATGTTGGACTTTAAGAAAGTTTCTTGGACACCAATGCAAATCGGATGAAACTTGTTAATGATGGACTTGATATCAAACAATTTGGACCGAATGCCGCGACAATTCCAGGAGACAAAGGTACCCATTAAGAAAGAGATTTATTAGGAGGAAGATTATGTACGTTTGTTGGACTTGCCAGATCATCGCAACTCATCCCGAGATCATTTTCATCCTCAGAAGGATGTAACTTTATATCGGGGCTGTTGGGCATTCCACCAAAGAGGGACGATAAGTCCTTATGGGCAACACCCTGCGTCGCCAGCCCCAAAGCGACAGAAGCTTTTGACTTTGCTGCTTTTAACTTCAATTTCAGATCCTCTTGAGAAAGGCCTCGTTTAGCTAACCTTAATGTGAGTGAGGATTTTTTTGATTTTCGTTTAGATTTCTCTCTAGTTTCCTTAAAAGACTCAGGGTTGCTGCTGACGGAGTTTTCAGTGTCCGAATGTGATGTTTTGACAGTATCTTTTGTTTTTGTGGATAATTTAGTACAATTTGTGCATGAGCAATTTGCACAAAACGTTTTTTGTAATACGGAAGCATAAGTAATACCAGGAGCAGGAGTTAGAGCTTGAACTCTAAGCCTGGCTTCGGGATAAGTTATATTTTCTTTAGTTTTTATTGTTGCAATTTGTTTTTCAAGTTGCCAACGCGGGCAAGACCTAGAATAGGATGTATGATTAGCACCACAGTTCACACATTTTTCAGTTGCGGCACACTGCTGGCTGTCATGGCCTTTTCCTGCACAGCGTGCACAAGTTTCAGTTCCACGGCAATTTAATTTTGAGTGGCCAAAGCGCTGGCACTTGAAACATCTGAGTGGGTTCGGAATATAGGGTTTAACAGGTAACTTGATGTAGCCGGCATAGATATATTCAGGTAATTTAGGCGATTTGAATGTCAGAATATGATGCTTTGTTTCAATTATTTCCCCATCTCTCTTGATGGTAATACGTTTCACATTTATTACGCCCTGGGGTCTCATTTCCTCTGTGATTAATTCGACAGGGAGATTGAAGATTTCACCACAGGTGATAACACCTTTGGATGTATTTAGTGACTGGTGAGGAGTGACACTGATTCGAATTGTGGTTAAAGCTTTCAATTTCTGTATATTCTGGGCTTGCTTTCGATTACTAACTTCCACCAGCAAGTCACCAGACCTCATCTTTTTGATTGAACTCACTTCACCAACAGTAGCCGTGATTGCCTTTTGCACCAAAAATGGAGACACAGTCTGAAAAGTTTCATTATTATCGGATATTCTTTTTATTATAAAATATCTATCAAAGTGATGTTCTAAATTGAAATTTGTTGAAACAATGTGACGCCCACTGAAGGGACCCTGTTTGCGGGGAGCCATGCGATATTGTATGAGATTCGGGCCCGACGGCACCGCCCACCACGGAGCCCAACAAGGGAAGGCAATTACTGGCTCTGGTCATTTCCAGCCTCAGCATCCACCATGGTGCTGATCGGTACCTATACGCTGGGAGTTACCCCCGGGGACAGTGACCACCCTTAACGCCAAGCCCAAGG